>SFCI01001039.1:0-12024 GCA_004681135.1 Hericium alpestre | reverse complement strand
TCAACGGTATCATTGAGGGCAACTAGACTTCTGTAAAATATTCTTACATTGTACGATACGGTACACAATGCTAATCACTGATCACTTTGACTTACAGTCTTGTCACTAGATTCTATGCCGTCTACAACGACAGCGCCTCAATACTCCTGTTGTCCAAGATATCATAATGCCCAGGCCTTCGACACGGCAATCAGTCACAACGCATGTGCACGGTGGAAAAGGCAGGCTCACCTGTAAAGCAGCACAAGCGGGTCCTCATTCTCGTACCTCGCATTCCGGAACTCGACGAAATCGACATGTCCATTCTTGCCGCGCCCGTCGAGGTATGCGACTTTCACATTGATCTTCAACGCACGTGAGAGCGCTGTCACCTGGACGTGGTCTGATAGACGCATGATAGTCAGTCAGAGGACTGAGAATGGAAGGAGTGGGACACGCACCGGCCTCCTTGCCAATGGCTTCCACGAATGCCTCACAGAAGTCGCGAGTGGGCACCGGTTCGCCGAGCTCGGGATGTATGAGGAATGGCTCGTACGATTCGGGGTCCGTCCGGATCTGCGCGGATGTAAGCAGGCGGAGGTAAACTACCACATAGTTCGACACTGTCGTACACTCGCATATAAGCTTCGAGCATGGACGCACAAACAAAATGCGTACCTCCAGGATCCTGGAACGCCTCGAGCAGGGCCTCGTGCGTGAGCGTCTTTCCTTGCGCGTCTGGCGTCTCAATGCGCCGAATCAGGTCGATGACGATCTCAAAGAAGTCCTCATAGACCATCTTCTGGAAGCCCGCAGCGTCAAGCATAGGCAGCGTGGCCTCAAGCGTTGAGATCGCGGTCATGACTGCAAGCGGCCGATCGCTCGCATTCATAATCCGCTCAATGTATGCAAAAGCGAGTGCTGTAAAAACGTTAGTAGGCAGACTGGAGGCGAGAAGGATAGCACGAACATCGGTAGAAGCAGTCCCCGTCTCCGCGCGTCCGACGTATGCCATGGTACCCCTGTTTCTGCAGGAACTCAATCTGCTTCACGAATGACTGGCTTCCGTTCTCATACTCCGCGCGCAAGACATCCATCGGCGCGACTGACGCGATTAATGGCCTGTCCGTCCCCGCCGCTTCATTCAACAGCTCCTGCAATAGAACCGCGATTAGATCTACTTTTCCACAGCATAAAAGCACAGACCTACGTACTTGATTGAGATCATAAAGTTGTGCAGGAGTCAAAGACGCAAGATCTGGTGTTTACGCGCAGTCAGCAGCTAGTCCGGGGGTACGCCACACCACACTGCACAGAACGTACCGGTGTTCTCGTTCACTTCGACCAACTGTGGTGTATCATTCTGACTCGAGCTCGCCGCGCCTGCATCCCCGAGCTCAGGCAAGTTGCTGGTCTTGTGTCTCGCTGTCAGAAGAAATGCACCACAACCCACATACGACGCGTCCGACCATTAATCAGCCATCCGTCTGCGGCTCTTCAGGTAAAGACTCACGCGCTGGTGGAGGCTCAGAGCTAGTCGACCCGATGGTCTGTTCCATTATAACGTTTGAGAGCGCGGAGAGAAAGCCAATGACGGCGATGACGTGAGGTGGTGAAAGCGAAGAGGGCAGCGCGGACGGAAGCGCGAAGAAGGGATCGATCACGTGCGGCTGCTCTGAGTCCCGTGAGCGCGATTCGCGCGACGACGAGGATGAAGCTTCTTGTTGGGTAGCCAACAAGGAGAAGTTCATGAAATCGAAGAAGGACATGCTAAGCAGCCTCGGCGAAGAAAGAGGGGTGTTGCGAGTATCGTTGTGGAAGCGTTCAGCTTAAATATGGCGTCGAGGGACCTGACGCGCGTCCTGGTTGACGCGTCTGGTTGACGCGTCGGGGACGCGTATGCCTCGCGATTCGTCATGCTCACTGATCCACACAGTGCCAAGCTGGTAAAGCATATGCCCAGGTCGGGAACTAGTTGCTTCCTTGCCATGGACAGCCGTCAGAGTAACGCGCCCGACCCAAACTATGTATCGGTTCAAGGACTACGCACGATTCGACCCACAATAATACGGGAGCAGAGATCAACTGGTATAATTTATCGATAAATAGAGACTAGAATACATCTACTGGTCGCAACCATTAATTAACACACGATAAATACCAAAAAAGTAAACATACACAGCTGTCGGTCAATATATGAAGAGCTATGACTTGTTCATCTTCGTCCTATGTTCATCCAACTTTGCCAGAAGCTCCGTCTGTTCCTCCATCGATTTCTTTACACTATTCAGTCGTCAGTTCGGCAAGAAAGAATCGAAGCACAGGAACGTAGCACTGACAAATTTGATGCAAACTCGCTTAGGTCGCTTGGACTCTGTATCATCCCCAGATCAAGCAGAGCCATCTGTCGCTGCGCCAACCTGTCCCGAGTCTAGATCAGCTTTTTAATCGAAGACGTTTTGAAAGAACCTCACTTAGATCTGGAACTGGGTGGCTCTTTATGGTGCTTCCTCTTCGGAGGCCAGTCAGGCTTTGGCGGCTTGTCTGCAGTTTCCTTCTGCTCCTTTGCTCTCTTCGCTTGTTGGCGCTTCTCCTATACAGGGATCATTCCATCAAGAAGTACGCAGGGCCAGCTATATCAATATTCTCACCTTGATGACGGTTTTAATCCTTGCCTCTTCAATATGGCTAGGAGCCAGAATGTCGTCATTGCGGTGACTGTATTTGATACCATGGTCGTTGAGTATCGAGGAGACGTCGTTCTCGTTGAGTTCAGGTACAGCTTTGTACGCTAGTCAGCTTCGCATCGATTATGGCAGAGGGTGAAACATACTGTCGTCGAGAAGCAAAGCCCCGAGACCTTTGAGCTCCTCCTATTGTACATCATGAGTTGGCTCGGAAGGGAGAAGGAAAAACGTTACTTACATCTTCTTTCGTCTCCTTCGCCTCCGCCTCATACACCCAGTCCTCGGCAGCACCGTTCTTCTTACGGGGCTTCTTCGCTTTGATGGCGTCCATATGCGCAAGAGCCCAGTCCAGGTTGACCATATTAGCTCGCTCGATCTGCAGAATACCATACAAATAAGCTAGTAAACTGAGAACTAGGAACATCCGACGTACAGCCACCTTCGTTGTGGACGTATTCTCATGCAGCTTGAAGATATTCTGCAAACCAAACAGCTCGCCCTGGCGGGATTTGTCGCCCGATACGCCGGAGAAGTACCTACGTTCCCGGTCAGCATCCTTATGACGGGTCGATGACTGAAATGCTACACACCTTGTCTGGACGCTCGCCTCATATCCAATAGCCATCTGCTGCTGCTTATACACCTGCCGTGCATAGATCAACTCTTCAATAGATCCTGCGCCCAGCAGGCGGTAGACTGATACGTCGCGGGTTTGTCCGAATCTGTACGCTCGATCCATGGCTTGAAGATCGTGCGCGGGATCTGACGGGAAATTAGACATGGGTCTCAGGTCTGCAGGGTTGTTAAATAATGCGGGCACTTACTCCAGTTAGGATCTGGCGTAGTAGAGAAATATGACATTCAGCTGATGCAACGAGAATATCACGGATCAACCTACCGAATACGACGACTTTGTTGGCGCCAGTCAAGTTCAGACCAGTCCCACCGGCCAACGTGGAAATCAGGAATATGAACACGTCGGGGTCGGCATGGAACTTGTCGATTATAGGCATGCCTGGAGCCAGAATCAGTACCAAGCAGTGAAGAGACTTGAGCGAAGGCAACTTACGATCGGACTGCTTCGTGGACCCATCTAACTTCACAAATCCGTAGTCTGCGATAAATGCGAACATTAAAAATGCGCCCATCAGATGAATAGTCTAGTCGACTCACTCTGCCGATCCAGATGAAATTCCAACATCTCAAGGAGCTTGACTGACTTGGTAAAGATCAGCACCTTATTGGACGGGTCTTTCCGCCATTCTCGCAATAAAGTCTCTAGGACCTGAGGTCATGATGAGCACAGAGAAAATGCTGCGCAGCTGTGTACGAACCATCCATTTGCCACAGAACCTAGGCAGAAGCATAGCAGGACCGTATTTCGGCACGTTGTCGTCGGGGAATGCTATTTTGCATAACTCGCGATTCCGCAGGGTCTGAAGGCGACGTGAATACTTTCCTTGGCCCATGAGCCTGATATTTCCGGACATACCTGGTCAGGAGTATCCGTCGGTGCTAGAGAGACTGTGAATAACGATTGCGCGACGAAAGGCAGTCCTTACCAGGCAAAATCAAAGCCAGATGATTTGAGATCTTGATGAGGGTAGACATGTACTTGAACAGATCTCCGGCTTTGAACTTGTGGCAGCATTCTTTTCGCCTTCGTGCGGTCAGTCTCCACATCGACACAATGGAGGGAAATTGAGCACATACTTCTTTCGGGATCCACAATCACATCGTTCTTCTTTGCGAATCATGTTCTGAACAGCANCCGTGCCCAAGATCCGCCTGTATACCTCAATCTGCTTGGGCGTCAGAGGACAGAACACAATTTCGTCCGTCTTCTTGGGCAGCTGGTCCTTGATGATATCCTTGGTTCTGTATCGAAGGCGTCCATCTGAACAAGGCCATGTCTCGGATAGTTAAATGACGCACCTGCGAAGGAAGAATTTCGGCAACAGCTTATCCCTCAATCTCTGCGCTACAGCCTTCACGTCTCCGGTCAGCTATCGTGCAGTGCGAATAAATGCAGCACTTACAGTGGCGCGGATTCTCTCCTCCTCCTTACTGCCCTTTGCCTGCCCTGCCATCAACGGATCCATAACACACTTCTTCCATTGCGAGATGGTCCCAACAGATCCAGGATTCGCCCAGTCGAGCAGCGTCCAGAGTTCAAGGTACGAATTCTGTATCGCCGTCCCGGTCAGGGCGAAGCGGATCGGGCCTGTCCGAGTCTGAGCTGACGTGCCCGAAGAAGGCGCTTGCGCTTCGGTCAATTGGGAAATATGCGGAGGCATGGGATGGTCCTCCGGCCAAGCAAAAGATGAGAACGCCAGAGTCGACTTGGAGCGGGGATTCTTGAGCCGGTGGGCTTCATCGATGATGAGGACTGTCCAAGGCAGCGAGTCTAACAGAGCAATTGAACGACGTGCAGTCTCAAAGGACGTAACGACTAGAATTTCGCTCGTCAGTATGCATCGCCATAAAGAATTCTGGGTGCTTACCAACATCCAAGCGTCCCATCTTGAAATCATTGAGGACATCTTCGCGTTCACCGCGGGGTCCTATATACAACCCAACTTCGAAATAGCCCCACTACAAAGTAGATTCAGAATCCGGAGTGCTGGACGGATAAGTCGCACAAACCTTCACGAACTCCCTCGCCCACACGCCAACCACGGAACTCGGCACCACGATTAGAGCAGTAGGCCATTTCGCATCTGGTGGTGGCAGCTTCCTATGCTGCTTCCAATCCATCCCATCCTGCAGCTTCGACACATACTTCCTCCGTCTGTCGACATCAGCCTTCGTTCCAGACTTCCGCATGAGGGCAGACAAGAATGAAATAACTTGGATAGTCTTCCCCAACCCCATGTCGTCGCCCAGGACGGCGCCGCGGTTTTGCGCATAGCGCTCGAAGAAGAATCTGACACCTTCACGTTGATATTCGCGGAGGTGTTTGTTGAGGGAAGGAGGGACAGTGATATGGAGCTTGAGATCGAGGACCAATGCATCTTTCGGGTCATCTATTGCAGATGAAATGAAGGAGCTCTGGGTTCCCGAGCGAAGCTGACGATTGGACACATGTGAGTCGCTATGATAGCCGTAAATTATGGAGAACATTACAATTTGCGAGGCCTCTTCGCATTCTGATTCTGGTTCCGTTTCCGATTCTGTTCCATCATGGTTAATTGCACCAGAGACTTTGGAGGCAAGTAGATGTCAACGACAGAGTCAGCGGAAAGCGTAAAGATTATACACACCCTTCTTCCCCTGGCCAACTTGTCGTACGTTCGAAGGCCCCAGAGATACCATCTCATCGTCACTCTCGGGTTCGGTCTCGGATTCAGTCTCGGTAGCAGAGCCGTCCACTGCCTCTGCCTTCTTGGTGCCGGGTTGCTTCGGTGGTAATGGAGGAGGCAAATCTCCGTCACTCTCAGGTTCTGCGCGCATATAGTGAGTATCCTCTCGGAAGAACGGACAAATCGCCAGCCGCACCAGTTACACTGTCATCTGCGTTGACCCCAGCGTCACTATGCGGCTGAGGTGCAGGTTGCCTGTTTCGGGAGGGCTGGAGGGGTCTTGCGGGACTGCTTGGGCGGCCCGGAGCATTCTCACTGTCATATTCCACTTCCTGCTCTTCGTCTTCTTCTTCCTCCTCGTCTTCCTCGTCCTCGAGCATCTTTTCATCTCCAGCTTGATTCTCCTCGTCATCTAACGCTGCAAGATCAAGTCCCAGGCTTTCGTCTAAGGCTCATAATCAGGAAAGACTGAATACATATTGATTGTGATGCGCACCGAAGAACTCCAACAGAGGATTCCCTGAGACAGTGCCATGACTCCGCTTCGCCTCTACGGGAGACAATCAGAATGAAGACCAGAGAATTAGAATAAGACACGCACTCTTCTTTGGGACACCAGCTCCTATCCTGTCCAAAACATCACTCCTCCTAGACCTCTTCTTCGGATTAGTGCGGGAGCCCTTCGGACTCGATTCGGTGAGGCGACCTCTACCCCTCTTAGGCTTCTCATAGACATATGCGCCAGGGGAAAAGTCAGAGTCCGAATCATCGTCTATAGTAACTATGTCAGCTATCATCAAATCTTGAGGTAGTTGAGACTCACCGAGAGGTGCCGGGATGGACTTCAAACACTCTACAATAGAAGACGTGAAATTCAACTTCCTCGAGTCAAAAGTCGACCCCGACGTACTCTGTGTATCAGATTTAGTTCTAATTGTCGATTTTCCAGTCGCCATAATCGTCTGCAAACAAGTGAACAAAACGGCGAACGCGACGCGGAGGAAGGAGCGGAGGAGGACAAGCGCCCGCATGAGACGCGACGGCAGATCATGCCTACACGTGACCGCAGTCACCGGTGTGACAGGTCCGCTTGTCCTCTTCCCGTTCGTTCCAGCTCCGGTCGAGGTGAGTGTGCGCGTTCCAGCAGTTGCATGGTATCTCTGAACAGCATTTTCTCGATATGGTGCAGGATTCACCCATTCCTACTCGCTTTCGTATTAGGGCGAGACGTTGGATCTTGCTACAGGAGCGCAGAACACCAAAATGAATACATCAATGAACCCGCCAATGAACCCGGCCATGCAGCCAGACGGACCGAAGCCTGTCAAGTACGTGCTCATATGCGAATGCACTCTGTTCTCATCTGATTGTCGTTATTGTGATACTTTGATGATATAGGAAACGCAAGTTTATGGACCGCACCATCCCGAACACCATTAACACCGACCCCGCATTCGCGGTCGACTCTCAGATGTACCAGGACCTCCTTGACATGGAGAAGAAGCTCGACTGGACGATGATGCGGAAGAAGGCAGAAGTACAAGATGCATTGGGGCGGAGTGCGACCGTGCGACCTCTTCACTTATCGTTAGTATCACCGGCACTAATGGATATGCAGACAACTCGAACGCTGCGACTGTTTGTGTCGCATACTGTGTCCGGCCAGGCTTGGCAGACCGGGCAGCCTGAAGCATCATCAGAGACTCCGAATCCAGAGACGGGACAGGGCATTCCTGCGTGGCAGCTCAAGGTCGAAGGACGGTTGCTGGAGGTACGTCGTCTACGTTTACGATGTTGTCGCGACGCCTGAACACGCTTGCTTCATCATAGCCTCCGAACCAACGTTCACGCGATAAGAACCCGCCGCGCCAGTTCTCCTCGTTTGTCAAATCTATGGTCGTAGAGCTGGAGCGGGATCCGGCTTTGTACCCCGACGGCAACATTATTGAGGTGCGTTGGTAATCACATAACGTTTTCACCCCATACCGAGTTTTCCTGTATAACAGTGGCATCGATCACCTACACAACCTGTTCTCGATGGCTTCACTGTCCGAAGGACGGGTGATACGCCGACGAAGGTGCGAATAATCTTGCACCTAGAACATCATCCAGAACAATACAAAGTACATCCAGAGCTTGGTAATTGTTTCACAGTATCTATGAAGACTGACTGATTTTGAACGCGCGTGATGTCCAGGCAATATACTAGGGATCAAGGAAGAAAGCAGAGCAGGCGTCATCCAGACGCTATGGAACTATATCAAAATCAACGGCCTGCAAGACAAGGTCGATAGAAAACGAATTCATGCCGACGCGGCGCTGCGACCCGTACGTATCCTGAGAAGAAATCGGTTTACCTGTTGCTGACATGTCATGATCTTGTAACACAGATATTCGGCGGGGACGTCGTCCCATTTCCCTTGCTCCCCGAGCTCATAAATCGTTATTTGATGCCGGCAGACCCTATCATTATTCACTATAACATAATTCCTTCTGTCCCACCTCCCGAGCGGCCATCAGCATGGGACGTAGAGATCAAGATGGAGGATCTGGGGCTGAAGGCGAGAATGTCGAGCGTGACCGTCGGTGCTGCGCGCGAAACAGGACGCGAAATGGCCAGGCTGGATGATGAGGTTCGTGCTCGCATTTCTCATAACAAAACGCAGGCCCTGACTCGCTGTGTAGATCTCGACTCTACTGCAGTCGCTGCATTCATCCGCCCTCAAGCGCCAGTTCCTGAAGTCCTTCGCCGACAACCCGTCCGCGTTCATACACACGTTCCTGGAGTCCCAATCGCGTGATCTCGAGACGCTCCTTGGAAGCGGGCCGAGCGACGGCGCCCACATGCGCAGGGAAGATCTGCAGCGCAGCGAGTACTTCCGCATGCCGTGGGTGGAGGAAGCAGTGGCTGTTTGGGAAGGCATGCGGCTGGCCAGCCGTCTGCAATAGATACGTTTTGTCTTGTGCTTTCTGTCCTCTTGTCTGTAGTTCCTCTAGCTGTAAGTTATGTCTCCGTAATGTCCGAGTCCATGATGGTGCCTCGCTGTCAAAGCAATTGTTGAGACAATGCAATTTTTGAGAAAAGCGCCGCCGGTCTTATGCTGCGGTAACCGTGACTACCTCATTGAATAGTGTGGTCGAGCCCAAGTCGAGCCTCACTGAATGGGAATCGGACTGTCTGAATCTTTTCGATGGGGGTGCTGTTCTACAGTCTTAGACGGGTCCTTCGGTAGGTGAAATCTTGCAAGGCAGGTTGCGAGAGAATGGGTCCGGCATTCGAAAATCGGTCTTCGCGGTCACTTCCGTAGTCACGAATACAATATTCTCATACTCTTCCGAGGGGTATTCAAGAGGGATGAGTGGTGTATCGAGGTCAATCAAGTCAGAATCTTGTTATCAACGCTTTTCCATGTCCTTCGGTCGCGTCACATAACGCGAATTATTGCCCGATTGGGGTAATCTACATGACAGATAACAGCGGATCTACACGGATTCTCCTCCACTCGTCCTCGTCCTTGACTCCACCATCGTCTCTTTCTTCATCTGAATATTCTAATATATACTACGTATTAGTCATTGGAACATATCATATTTTCGATAGGACACCACTTTACCAGACTCGTGAAGACACGATATGAACGAACGACGCCTTTTCGACGTCTCCTTCGGTCAGCCAAAAAGGGAAGCGTGATGTGACCAGACACGCCTGATAAGATGCCTTCATCCAACCTCCCTTTCCGTTTGGACTTGATTTTTGCGGAATGTACACACTATACAAAGATTTAGATACCTGGAATACAATCATCTACATATGCAGATGGGATTTCCATAGAATCTTTGAGCTCAGGAGCTATATGGAATGTGTGAAAGGTTAAACAAAGTCTCCATTTTCGATATTCAGCCGATGTTCATCATATCCTGCAACGTACACTGCATAGAAATGCCTAGAAAGTTCCATACATATAGTAGTAGAGTATAAGAATAGATATCAAAAAACTCTTGAGAGGTTTCGTTGCGCGACGCTCATGTTATTCGCGTTTTACCGAAGGACAGATCCCGGCCGAAGGACCCGTCTAAGACTGTAGAACTGTTTGTCTTCGGGAATGTAGAAGACGCACATGGGTCGGACAGATGGCTGATCTGCTCACAAAATTGAGGGTCAGAAGCAACAGGAAGAGCAAGGACAGTACTTACTTCTCATTCTGTTACGACGCGATCTCCCATATGGCAATAGAAAAAGGAAACTTGACTACCAAGGTAAAAGATCCTAAAGGCAATTGAGTGAGTACTATACGCAGCACTAATCGATGCCGCTAGCACAGTGGAGGATGGTGAAAGCGAAGCGATCCCAGCGGGCGCGGAATATGTCGAGACCAATGTCGGCCGATAATAATATGCGCAAGCGGCCGACAGCTAGCTGACCAGCCTTCGGAATTTCGAAAAGGCAGCCCCACTTCCGAGCAGAGCAACAAGTCCGAAATAAGCTGGCGCCAGGACAGCCTGTCATCCTCCAGCGCCCGATCACATATGAAAGAGATCCAGATCCAGTCTGACATCCCCTTCAATTAATCGCAGTTGCTTTCCGTCAACGCTGCCGTCAAGTGCCGTCAGCGAGAAACGCCTCTTGGTCCCTGGTCGCCACAATCTTCCTCCCGGCGTTCGTAACCATCCGCAGAAGCCTGATGCTTCCGCTTGTGGCCTTCCACATCCCTCGATCAGCGACTGATTGGGGCAGCGTTGGAGCAGACGCCGAGGGCCCGATCTGTACCGCCGCATAAGCAGACCGCTGCCCCAGCAGGACGGGTCGCGTGAATGCCGGCGCCGTTATGAGCGACGGCCTGTCATCGTTCTGGAAACTTGAACACTCAGATAGTGCTACGCCTGGAGCAGCATTTCGATGACAAGAGGAGCGTCGGTGGAGTGGGATGACGGCGAGATGACAAAAGCTGCGAGAAACGGGCTGCTAGAAGCAGCTCAGGTGGAGACGGAAGGTGCTTGTAGTGGGAATACGCAGAACATTCGACTGGACCTGTAGCATGTCATGATTAGCTACATAGATCCCTACAGAATTGGGGCAGAGCCTATCAGAGAGTTTTCGCAGCCCTCCGACTCGACCCCAGCCAGTCGAACCCTACGCTCCATTGGTCGCTCCACCCTGCCACCCACAGCCGCTTACGGTTGCATCCTAGTTGGACTCGGTGCTCCACCAGTCGAGTCCGAGTCCGAGTCGGTCAGTTGCGAAAACTCTCTATTGACGACCCCGCATCAGCACTTGAATCCCGATATCAGCCCTGCAGGCCAAAGGGATGATACCGCCGAGCCTGTTGTAGCACGATAGATGCGGCGGCATCAGCATAATCGAGCTCTGGAGGAAGCAGCGGTCAAATCCCCCGTGGTACTACTCACACAGCCTGCGCCCCATATGACGCGCCGCGCAACGTCAAGTTGGAGGAGAACGTGGGGATCACAAGGATGCACAGCGGCGAACTTTGCGTTCGAATTGACTTATCGACAGTCAGTCGATAGTCGCTGGTCTTGCGCAGAGGACCAGGTGATATCTAGAATGTGGCGAGATCGTGCCGGAGTCTTGTACGACTTGAGAACGTCCTCGACCAAGATGACAGAGCGCGAAAAGGACGAGACGAGCCACCAGCAGGCCAGCCGCCCCAGCCACACGTGACCGCGTCAAGCATCCTCTCCGCGTAAGCTCTTCGATTCGACTCTTCGAGCCGCAGCTCGCCAGCCCAAGCCCACCTCACACCCCGACAGGTACACGCACCTCTCACCCACACAGAAAGGGTCAATCTCATCCAAAATTTCACGGCCAACCAGATCTCGCTATGCCTAAGGATGTGTATGTGTCGCTAGCTATCTATCTAATCGCGGGGACGGGGACGGGTAATGATGTATCGTGTCCATGCACAAGGGAAACAGAACCAATAAATACGGGCTAAGGATGGATGGAAGGAAGAGAAAAACCGGGCCGAGGCATTGGGGGGGAGGGAAGGCGGAAGGGGCTCTCATCTCACTCGGGGGGCGGGACTAGTACCGTACAG
>SFCI01001038.1:0-12085 GCA_004681135.1 Hericium alpestre | reverse complement strand
TTCTGCATGAGGCCTCGTAAGAGGGTCTTCCTGACTTGGAACAACATCTTATTCTCTCCTCTTCGAGAAGCTCAATCACCCGCCATTTGATGCTGGGGTCGTTTTCCCGAGATAAATGAGAATAAAGGTGCAGAGATTCCCAGTCTACACAATTTTTGGAGTTTCTCGAGTTTTCGGGAGTTTTGGATTTTCGCCGCGCGTTCAGACGCGCCACGCAAGGTTTCCTGAAACAGCTGTAGGTCAAGCGCTTCCACAGAGTGATCGCTCGCTTCGTGACGTCGACTCTGGTATTGTGCTGAGGCCCAACGCGCATTTGTGATATTGTTGGGTGTCCGGTGGTATCGCAAGGACTGTGTGGAAGGAAGCGGGTCCTCTGGATCGGGAGACCATGGGCGCGGCCGGAAATGAGAAGAGGGTGGTGGGGTATCTAATCTGTGCTGTGGGGAATACATACTATCATGAAAGTCGTGGGTTCTTTAGAAAGGTCGTGACGGATAGACGAGTAGGGACAATTGGCCGCTGGTCAGCTAGAGACCAACTCGAGAAAAAGCACAAGAAAAGCCTCAGGCTTAGGCTAAGTAAGTGCTGTGATCATATCAGGGATCCATAAAAGGAAATGTGGTAAGTATGTCGGGTGCTTCAGCAAGAGCTTCGTGTCCGCGCCGATCATGTCCTTCGCGCTGGCTGTCTCCGCTGCACATGCTTTACGACGTCTGCTCACAGACCCTCAGTACTTCCAGAGTCTTGCTTGTCTCGTTATCGTCGGAGATGCTTTGCTCACTCAACTCATCATCCGCTTTGTGCCATGTGTGTCTCGTTCTCACGAATGGCGGTCCTGACTAACTTGCCACAGACACAGAAATCGACTGGGAGACGTACATGTACCACATAACATTGTATCTGAAAGGCGAGCGCAATTATTCCAACATCAGTGGGCCTACGGGTCCGCTTGTGTGAGTCAATTAGTTTATTAGTGCCCTGCTGCATAAATTAGAATCATTTCACAGGTATCCCGCCGGGCACGTCTACATCCATCAACTATTGTACAATGTAACCCAGTCCGGAGAAGACCTTCTTTCCGCGCAGCAAATATACGCCGTTTTGTATGTGGCGTCCTTGGCTCTTACGTGCGCCATATACCGCAGCGCTGGTACCGTGCCGAATTGGGTGTTGTTGTTACTCCCGCTCAGCAAAAGATTACATTCTATTTTCGTGCTTCGACTATTCAATGACTGCTGGGCTGTCGTGCTCACTCAACTCTCCATACTTGCCTACGTGCGAGGGCTTGACAGCATCGCCACTTTGCTGTTCAGGTAAGTACACGTTATCCTACTTCACCATCAAACATATCATGTCAGCGACCTCGTAGTGCGGCATTGTCTGTGAAGATGTCCGTCTTCCTATATCTACCAGGAATTCTCGTCGTCCTTTTCAGACGCCGTGGATTGGTCAAAACATTACGCCTTCTCTTGGCAATGGCTTCTGTACAGGCTGTCCTGGCTCTGCCTTTCCTGCGCGAACATCCCGGGCCTTATCTGAAGAATGCATTCGACTTGTCTCGCATATTTCTTTATAAATGGACCGTCAATTGGAGGTTTTTCTCTGAGGACACATTCCTCAATCCAGTCTTTGCTAGGACTCTATTGCTCGCCCATCTGTCGGTTTTGATCATATTTGGCTTGACAAGATGGTGTCAGAAGGACGGTGGCGTACTGGCTGTCCTGCTGAGAGGTCTGCGACGTCCTCAACAGCCACCAAGTCTCTCGCCCTTACTAGCGGACGGTGAGTACCCCTCACATTGAGCATCTATCATCCGAGTGCTGATAACATGCACAGAAACGATAACCATCCTTTTCACCTCCAATCTTATCGGCATTTTATTTGCTCGGTCGCTTCACTACCAGTTTTATTCCTGGTATGCTTGGCAGGTCCCTTTCCTTGCATGGAAGACACGCTATCCGAACCTCGTGAAGTACGCGTTCTGAGAGTTGTGTTCTTCAGCTCACTAACGGTCGGCCGCAGAATCCTGCTTTTGATAGCCATCGAATACGCGTGGAACGTATTTCCGTCGATAACCTTATCCTCCGCAGTATTGTGCTCGGCGAACGCGATCCTTTTGATTGGGGTGTGGTCCGGTGCTTCGAAAGAAGAAAAACACAAGGCGAGCTGACCTCTCGGTCAGTGACGCGTGATGCTGTATCCGGATGCAGACATGTGACTACATTGGTGACGACTTCATAGCAAATAAATGGTTGTTTGTCACGACGTGCACCTTACCGTGCTTCCGCTTGTCGTTTGTGGACCAAGGTGATGTGGCAAGCGCGATACATGGTCGGAAGCCGAACCAAGCAGACTTGCGTAACACTTATTCTGACCATTCATGTCATTAGTCCTTCCCCATATGAGAGTCAGATACGCAGGATACAACTCAGAAGTCATCCGGTGCCGTCTCAATTATCATGAACAAATGATGGTATAAGTTATCAAGACCTTGCATACAACATAGCACCACTAATCGAGCCCTTCTCCCATGCCGAGCACAAATGTGCTTCGGCCACCTCTGGGCATGACGAGGACTTTTTCTGCTCCATGAACTTGATATGTCTCAGCATTTGGCAGAGAGAAAGATCCCATGGTCATCTCCCCTCCCAGGGGAAGAGCGGTGACGGAGACCTTCGGGAGCGGCAGCTCGCCGTGATGCAGAGCAATCAGAGTGATCGGTGCGGAGTACGTCTCGCCATCCTATCGCAACCATGTTTCAGTCGATAGCACTTGTTCTATCGAGACAGCCCATACCTTTGCCTCGAAATCGCCGCGCTTTCTTCCACTCACCAACCAATCCCGAACCATCTCTTCGACATCGAATCTCATTCTGTAGCTCTTCTTGTCGCCATTCGCATGTGGTCCCCAACGGCAAGAAGTTTCTATGGTCAGAAGGGCGGAGATAGGCTGCCCAGCATACACAGGTAGAGACAGACTTGAAGATGAAGCCTCCGTAGAAAAGGGCATATGCAAAATTTGGATCCTCGCTGCAGCCAAAATCTGAAAATTGGGGTATGTCTCATGCCCGAACCGAAGGAACAGTAAAAGAAACTGACATTCATGAGTGGAACATCAACAGGGATTTTGATCTCCCGCCAAGCACCACTATCTACATCTGGATGCCGTGTTTGGCCCAGAGTCTAAGTCAATCAGTCAGTCAGTAGCTTTCCTTCACAGTTATACGATATGTATTACGGACCTCCAGCACGGAGCGAAGTGCATCATTCAGTTCTTCGTCCTGAATTGCTTTGGTGTTCGGTACTTGTAATTGCCCGGTAATGCCATAAATCTGCACCCAATCTGCGTCGCTTTCCAAGGCTTGTACGACGTGGTCGATCAGAGCGCTTCGTTGTGTCTGCAGGCCAGGCAGGTCCGAAAGAACTTTATCAACGGATTCCTCTATGATTGATTCAACCTCTGACGATCCCACATGAGCAGGCATTCTATGCTCGGAGCAGGACACTCACCGTCACGCAACATTCGGTATCTGATGCAGAGCCATAATGGATCCCGCACTTGGGGATCTGTTAGTGAGCACGGAGGAGAGATAGGGCTGGAATATCTACCTTCCCTGTGTTTCGACTTAAGCTCAAACAAGAAATTCGCTGGCCTCGCTGGTGTTATTGTCTGTTAAGTAATTGAGACGTCTCCCACAAAGGTGAATCCAGACGGGAACCTACAGTTATTCTCCTCTGTTGTGGTTGTGCCCCCGATATCATGACGTTATTGGATCCGTCGCCCGTTGCTTCCAACCTCGCATTGGCAAGCCGTACATGTTGGTAAGACGTGGTTGATATGGTGAACCTGGATAATAATCTAGAGAGACTATGTATAAAAGCCGGATAGTCGATTATTTGGCTTGTTCACCTGTCCCCGCGGAAAAAATCCTGTACATTGACAGCAACAGGTAGGGAAGTCGGAACCCTGCTTGTTGTCCATAGCGTCCGTGTGATGGAAGGCTGTGATGATGTATAATACTCCACAGATATATTGACGTGCTATTTGAGCAGTGTTATAAGTCGACTGACAAGACTTAATTGTGTGAACTCACTATAACATACAGAGCTGAAGCGTCGCTGTGAGGGATCAGAACTGAAACACTGGCATCCTCAGGGATGTCTGATAGGACAATGCTGTCGCCTATTGCCTCTAATGACCCTGGACCTATAGGTGGTGAGAGGCGACATGATCATAATTTGGGACAGAATCACTTACTGCCGGAGTCTATTTCTGCGTCTGAAATCCGGAAATCGATCGCGGACGGCGATGTCAATGTAAACTTTGCCTGCAAAATGTTATTTCTTCCAGTTGACACTGCCATAAGCAAAGTGGGAGGGGTTCCGAGTTTGACTACGTGTGAATTAGCTATACTCATTCTTAGAATGACGGATAATTTGCACATACTAGAGCGGGGTCGGCGTATACGCACGTCAAAAGCGCGCAAATCTCTAGGAAGTCGAACGATAGTGGGCGCCTTCCTCGGGCGTACAGACCTTTTTTTTTGATGATGGGCTATCACGATGATTCCATTGGAAGTGCAGATGAGACATCCAGGCCTCACTCGAATCCATTAAAAACGTCCCCGATGATGCAGTCTGCTCCAGTTACATCGAGCACTTCACAGCAAAACATAGAGAAGACATACGGGACAAAAGAGGGTGACTGTTGATGTTCCGGATTTAAGAGTCTCTGTAGTTGAGGAGAACGTCAACCGCTCTGACTCTCGGCCAGCGAGAAACAGGCGAATTTGGTCGACCAGTATGTCCTGCTTCTATTTATGAGTTTGGTATGAGAAGAAACTCGTTAGGTAACTACTCACGCATGGCAGGCGGTTCTGTGCAGAGACGTCAAGATATAACCCATCCTCTGATTCTGCTAGTCGAGCATTAGGGTTTGGGATACGGATCGTGATTGCAGGATGGTCCGCTTCGGTGAAATCTACACTCCATGAGTTACTTAGATCGGACGACACAATTGAGAAGGTTAGCTACCTGCATCTACATTTCGAACCGCGGCTCGAAGCGATTGCACGATATTATCGACATAAATAGTGTTGTCGCCCTCTTGCATAAGCAAATCTTTTCCCAGGTCAGTTACATATGACCTGAGGAAAGACAACGCGACGTTGATCCATTGTTGATCCTTCGCGTTCTCCCCTTGATCATACGTTTGAATGGCCCGTAAAAGCATATACGATTCTAGAGAGCTCCATTTATACGGCGCATAATGTGCGGGAAGGGAAGAATAGGTCTGTAAAGCCTGAGAGAGCCGGCCTCGATGCCTGGACAAGGTTAGTGCAAGGTCACGGCACAACAAGTATGGAAGTAGACATACACGTCCAATGCTGCAAGGCTGCCATGCAACTTCAGTGCGAACTTCCGCCGGCCTGCCTTAGCATAAGACTCTATGGCCCTGTTCGAAAGAGCGATGTAGAGATCATAGAATGCTTCTTTGTCCCCGATAGAGGCCAATATGTCTGCTTTACTGATCTGGCGTGATGAGCGCTTTGAAGAAGGCTCCTGGTCTTTGGCCGGAAGTGGCATGGAGAACGGCGGCTTTGATGGTAGGTGGCCAGCTCCTATGCCTATGATGTCGAGCTGTATGTCTATTAATCAAATAGCGGGGGAAAAAAACAGGTGATGTAGGTCTGCACCTGATGCCTTGCTAACTCTAGCAATTCGGCCTTTGCTGCACTAAATGACTGTTTACCAGAGTTCTCAAGGGTTATGCCCTGAGCCCATGATTCCGTTTGTTCAACGACGCTCAGTGCAGAGGAATAGATCCATGATTCAATGAAAAATCGTGGTAAGATAACCTGAGAGTTCGATATCAATGACTATCTCCCGACGTGAACAGATGATCACATACCTCAACGTCTCGTAACCTTTTTCCAAACGAGGTCAGGAACGAGGTCGCGCTATGACAAACCTCAGCTAATCGGCCTAATCGCCAAAGCAGAATGCATTGTCGTGCCAAGAGATAAGTCCGAAAGTCGAACACAGTGATGGAATTGGCCAGAATCAAGTCCCGATATGGTTTCTTGTCTATGGAGAGAAGAGGCAGCGAATCGTCCTGGGGCCCGGCAACTATAAGTGTTCCAAACCAGGACAAGTTCCTTTCCCGCAAAACGTGGTTGAAAGACAGGTCGAACTCATCATATTGCATCAGGGCATCCTCAAACAGAGACATGCCCTCAAATGATGTTGCCAGACTCTCCTGAAAATAAAATAAAAAAGTCAGCCAATAGGCATTCAAAGAAATAGAATCTCAGTTGCCTTCAATATAAAAAATGTGCAGAAATTCCAGCCCGGCATTAAGCGTTGACTCTCGGAACGCTTGACCTCATCCTCTCTCTGTGAAACGGCAGCGTCGAATGCTGTCAAGATGCCGTCCTTAACCTTGGAAATTAAATCAGCCCATGCAGCTGGGTTATCTTGTCCCGTAGACCATGTAAGCTGGACACATCTGCAGATAGGTTCGCGAATAAGCTCGACAAAATGGGAGTAAGGAGGAAATTCGAGACCTATCGCGTTTGTCGACGTTGAAGTCGGCTCTGATTTTATCCAGAACTGACCCCTTCATCTGAAAGAATCCGCCTGCTGCCGTCTCTGCGCCGGCTTTGTTGACTTGCAAAATGATCCACTCTTGATTCTTGCGTTGATTGACAATAGCATGCCAGTCTTTGATCTGCTTTCGAACAGTTGTTCGGTACGCGTCATTATCCTAGAGAAAGGCAGGCTTCAGTTGCATGAACAAGGATGTATGTAAGTATTTACCTCACAATGAACAATGTAGAGGTTCAGGAGAGGCTTCTCCAGTAGTGTGGAGGGGACCTGAGATGTATGCTCGTCGCGAATGCTGTCGAAGGGGACCAGTTTCACATCTAATTCCTGTATGGTCCTCACAGACGGGCGCGAAAGAGGCTTCCAGTGTATGCTCCGCAATGGGAAGTGAGAAAGCAGAGCATTGTGGACATGTCTCCATTGGTCGGAGGAGAGAAACGACTGGGACGAGGCGTAGGTGACGAGAACGTGGGACGACATTAATGGCCTTTGAGGTCAGGGTGATACCTGGATAGGGTGAATCAGTGCATTCGATATGGAAGCTCAAGTAGCTTGTTCGAGTTGGTAGGGGAATGCGAGCGAATAGTACTCGTCCTGCAGCAATCCTGCAGTGCTTGCTTGTAGACACCGGCCCGCATCGACTCCGAGGGCATCTTAGCGACGCTTACGTAACTAATTGATCTCTGCGACAATCTTGCAGGAAACTCTCTTCTGCAATTCACCGCTACCCCGCTACGCTGCAAAGGACCTCGTTTGCTTGCAATGCCTTCTCCTGAAGAAGCAAATACTTCGGCCTCGCCACCAGCCACTTTTAAGTCTTTTGGACTGATTGAACCGCTCCTTGAGGCCCTTGAGCAGCTCAAATTTTCCACGCCCACGGATATTCAGAGGGAAGCCTTACCGCATGCACTGGAAGGCCGAGATGTTATCGGCGTCGCGTCTACGGGATCCGGCAAGACAGCTGCTTTTGCTCTTCCTATCCTCCAGAAACTATGGGAGGAGCCTAAGGGGCTGTTTGCCTGCATCCTAGCGCCGACTCGCGAATTGGCCTATCAAATTTCTCAACAGTTTGAAGCATTGGGGGCTCCTATTGGTGTGCGGTGCGTGGTACTGGTGGGAGGCATGGATAGGATTCAGCAGTCCATCGCATTGGCGAAGCGGCCGCATATCATAGTCGCGACGCCCGGGCGGCTGAATGACCACCTCGAAAATACGAAGGGATTCAGTCTTCGAGGTCTGAAGTTCTTGGTATGTCATGTGTATGCATCCCACTCGTGTCCTTCACTAAGCCGTTTTTAGGTCATGGACGAGGCTGATCGTCTACTGGACATGGACTTTGGTCCGGTGATTGACAAGATCCTCAAGGTCATCCCGAAGGAAAGAACGACGTACCTTTTTTCTGCTACTATGACCACAAAAGTGGCCAAGCTTCAGCGTGCCAGTCTTTCAAATCCTGTCCGAGTGGAAGTCTCCACCAAGTATGTTTTTTGCAGGAGTTTCAATGCTTGCCGTACTCATATTCTCCTCCCATGTCCAGGTACTCTACAGTCTCGACATTACTACAATATTACCTTTTTATTCCATTATCCCAAAAAGACGTGCATCTTATCTATCTGGCCAATTCACTCGCTCAAAACTCAATGATGGTATTCACGAGGACAGTGCACGACGCACAGAGGTACGTCGCTTCTACAAGTCACCAAGCCTAAACACTCAACGGCCTCCAATAGACTATCCATGATTCTACGGACATTAGGCTTCCCAGCCGTGCCGCTTCACGGTCAACTAAGCCAGAGTCAGCGTCTCGGTGCTCTAAGCAAATTCAAGAGCGGCGGTCGCAGCATTTTAGTAGCAACGGACGTTGCCAGCAGGTACGAGTCTTGCCCCAGCCAACCTCTGTCGAGATCGACGCTGACACACCCGACAGAGGTTTGGATATCCCATCTGTTGATGTGGTTATCAACTTCGATATCCCGACCCATTCGAAAGACTACATTCACCGGGTCGGTAGGACAGCCCGCGCAGGTCGTTCAGGGAAATCCATCACCCTTGTCACGCAATACGATGTCGAACTCATCCAGCGAATTGAGGAGGTGATAGGGAAGCAGATGGAGCTCTGGCCAGCTGATATGGATGAAGTGGCTCTGTTGCGGGAGCGGGTAGATGAGGCGGGAAGGTTGGCAGCAACTGAATTGCGGGATAATGGCATAAATGGGGGACACGGGCGTAAACGCAGACGAGAGGAAGGCGGGAACAGGGATGACCGAGACAGGGACGACGATATGGTAGAAGCAGGGATGCCCGCGTCCAGGAAAAAGGGCAGGAAAAGAACGTGAACTTGTAAGATAGCTTAAAGGTAGTAGATATCATATCTGAAGTAACCTTGTCGTCTCCCCATTGGAAGTGGCCTTAATTGATGAACATCACATCAGACCGAAGGACGTATTTTGTTCCATTTTGTACTTGGGAGCCCTCGTGAAGGAGACACTCATGTCCATGTCTACAGATGTATGAAACTCAAGTTATTAGAGCATGCCCATGAAGACGAACCGGTGCAAAAGCGCAGATCCGCGCACCAGAGGTGCAACCACTGCGCTAGACGACTTGCCCTTGTCATTAGTATAGAAGACTGTCTGCGAAGTTGATCTATCCTGTAAGATATATGACCTGAGTCATTTACAGACATCGTACCTCACCGCCTTCGACGCCATCTTCTACTCCGGTGAGGTAGATTAATAGTGTCCACTCAGACACTGCGCCTGTTTCGGTATCACGAACCGAGTCATCATAGTGCTGGCCAAAGTGCTGAGATGGCGTATATCTGTACAGACGTATGTTTGAGTTTAATGAATGAGCCGGACGGGCAGTTGCATTTGTCCTTTTCTTCGAGGCAGGATAAGGAAACAACGGGAGATGCGGCTGAAGTATAGCAAACAGCCGCTGCGCAAAGGTTGCTGATGTTATAGACAGCCGATCTGGGCAAAAAAAAAAAAGGTGAGCTTGCCAATGGTGCGTATGATAAGAAATGAGCACAGTACGATTCAATCTATCTGCTTCTCCCCGTTTCTTGGGTGGAGTCAGTTCCAGAGGCAGACTGTCAATAAATTTGACATAAAGTCTGCACTCTTCCAGAGATAAAACATTCTGATGAAACATCTGTTACTGGCCACAGCAAAGATGAAAGCAAAACGGACATCCAGGATCACGATCTGGTCCTCCAGGAGCACGTTTCTGGAGACGTCACTCGCAGGTTTGGGTGAGAGGTCAGGAAATGCGACCTCTCTGGGTGTTGAAGTCGGATTAGAGGTGACAGGTGCGGCAGAACGAGTACTTGTAGTTTTTTTCTTCGCCATATGGCAAAGGAAGCGATGATAAACTTCAGAATGCTGTACATATGCAGAGCAAATGCAGAGAGCAATCTAACGTGCTAGCTGAAATTATAATCTCAGTATAAGTTTAAATCAGCAAAACTAATTAGAGTCACTTTGCCGGAGTGGTTAACGGGATCGCCTGCTATTCCAGCATGAAAGCGGTTGGGCTTTGCCCGCGAGTGTTCGAATCGCTCAGGTGACGCACTTTTATTCCATTTTGTCTCTTAAATCGAGTGAACTAAGCTCACTAATGAAATCTCAAAGTATTTTATTGCTCCTCAATTGCTTCGCCATGGTTAGATACTGACCGTTATGAATCTGAAGCCAGCGCCGAACGACTGCATACTAGTATCCCCAAAGTACATATGCCTGTTTGTATATGGCACAACATGTCAACAATGGCACATCCACGGAAATATTACTACAGAAACGAATCTAAAAAGCATATGCCCTCGGGTCCTTGCTGGTTGCTGCAAAACCTTGAGTCGAGCGCAGCGATATGGAAAGTTTTTGCGAGGGCTATGTAGCTACAGCCGTTTCCGAAAACCTTGTCCAAGCCGCTTTTTTTCGTTTTGCCTGTGCCTGCCGGCAATTCACTTTTACTATATGCGCTTCCATCAAAGCCTCGGAGTGCGGCGACGTGTTTTTTACATAATGAAAGAAACAATGATGACATGGACATGCACCGTGCACTAGACCCACTCATGCCATTCATTTGTTGCCTCTGTCGTCTGTACAGCATCATCAATCATGGTCTTCCGGCACATCAGCCAAGATCTCAAGGAGTGCGGAGGCAGAGGTATAAACAAACGGTCGTTACTCGACTGTCCGTATGTTGGAGGCGGTGAACCTGACGGTATACGAGGAAACAGCCTTACCAGAGGGTTTCTGTTGAAGAGGACAGGTGTGTGGTGGGTGAAGAGCAACAGCGCCACACAGCGCCGCCGAACGCGACAAAGCAAGCTCGCATATCGAGCAGGAGTCGCTAGTCGCCGTTCAGTACGTTGGTACTGCGGAGCTGATGCGGGTACGCGACAATTTTGTATGTAACTACATCATTTTTTTTTTTCCTTTTGCGGCTCGTCTATCGGCTCGTCTCCTTCCTTCTCCTGATGTGCCTGTCTCGCAAAAAAACGGACTTGGACAAGGTTTTCGGAAACGGCTGTAAGGCAAAATAGAGTGAGGCAACAGCGCGGCCCGGACTTAGTGTCGTCGTCAGGGGCGCGACGCGCTGAGAGAGAATTCCCACGCTCCTCCAGTCCTCCTGCCTCGTGCCCTCAGTGCACGATAATTTCTGCTATTTAGCTAGCGCACTACATACAGAGGTTAAGCGGTCCTCGGGGCAACCAAATCTTGTCGCCGGTGTAGTGCCCCGTGCATCCCTTTGATAGCATTTGTTTTTAAATATCAAATGACTATGGCATGACTAGAATATGTCTGCTAAGTTCTAAAGTTGCTATGACACGAACACAAAACAAAAGAGAGGGATCAGTGAAGAAATGTGTTATCAGGCCAAAACCACTCCTCGGGTTGCATCACGTCACGCAGTCGATCAGCAATCTGTTGCCCTAATTAGGTTTATCGTCTGATTAGATCCGTCAATCTGTCTCTCGATAAGCCAAATAGAGAGACTGTGACGTGACACAACCAGCCCGCCGAGCACATCGCGCCTCACTCCTCGCTCGATACATGGATATATGAGTCCCGCTCGCATCCACGGCGATGCAGAAACACGGAATGCGTAGTTTATGTACTCTCCAATATATTGACAAAATAACACGGTGTGAAACCACGTGGTAAGTTATCCACAAGCCCCACAAATTTCAGTTTTGCCCGTTTTACCACTATTTCGTACATTTCATTCCCAGCTCTACGATGCGGACACAAATAATTTATGCAGAACATACTTGCAGTACCTCATTGAAGAATAGAAAAAAAGTCCGAAGGGTCCCGGGCCGTTTTGAAAGAGAAAATCGCGTGCGACCCGAGGAGTGGTGGCAACCCGAGGACCGCTTAACTTCTGTACCCAGTCCCATTAATTCTGTTAGTCTACATATGCCCCTACTACCGACTCAGCCAGCTGACGACATGCACTCAGGCACCCGCACA
>SFCI01001036.1:0-12122 GCA_004681135.1 Hericium alpestre | reverse complement strand
GCGTCGAGGTTGTGGATGAGGAGGTAGAGCGGCGGGGGCGGCGGCGAAGAAGTCGATGATGCGTTTGAGCTGGGTGTCGAGGCCTTGGGAGGGGAGCGGGAGTTGGGCGACGCCGGGGATTTGCTCGATCGCGCTGATCATGTCTTTTAGGGCGAAGTGCGGCTGGTGGCCGTTAACGACGACGACGTGCCCGTGTTTTCGACAGTGGTCCATTGCGAATGCGTTCAGCAGGTTTCGCTTCGAGCCGAAGCCGTAGAAGAGGAGGTTGAACCCCTCGTCGAGCTCGCGGCGAAAGCGCGGAAATTGTTGTCGGTGGACTGTCTCGACCGTTTCTGAGAAGTGTGCGATCTCAGGCAGTGGCGAGAACGTCTTGTCCTCGATGGCAGCGGCGTATTCATCTGCAGATAGTGGCGGCACGAGCTGCGAGAAGACATTTGTTGATGTGCGTGGAGGCTTAGCATGTTGCAGAAAGTACGCATCAAAGCTGGTCTCCACACTGATAATGTTGTTATGGCCTTGGTTGGAAGGTCCACCCAGAGGACTCGACGCTCGTGCGGTGCGGCGGCGCGGGCTGTAGTCGGAGGTTGCGCCTCCTTCTGCGTCGGAGTAGGCCTCGGATTCGAGGTAGTCTGTTGGGTCCTCGGAGGCGTACATCTTTATGCTAGAATTTATCGCGTTAGTCAATTATCCTTCATCAGAGGGAATTAGACGCCACCTTCAAGCCAATGGATGTTTCAAAACGTTGACTTATCTGACTTCAAATTCAAGCCGCCTGAAATATCGTTCTGCTGGCCAAATCTGCCTGAAGTGACAGGATATGGAAGGGGTAGCGAGAATACAAGAAAGAGGTCGGTTAATTATACAAATCTCAGATGCCCGTAATGCTAGACTTGATCAGGCCTCAGAACTCGGGGATATTCAATGGCAGGAGATACGAGCCGTGAGCGCCAATTGTGCGCGCTTGGTGCGCGCGCCACAGACGCGTCGACAACGTGACTCCTTCCCATTGCTGTAAGCGCCCACCGTGACAAGTCTCGAAATGAAAGGCTCTTTACAGTGCTTTGCATATGAGTTTGCAGTCGACGCGTCGAGATCTTTGTTTGTAGTAGCCAAATAGTCACATCCTGTCACACATCAATCACGGCGATCTCGATCAGTACCAGTTCTATACCATCTCTACAACTCTCGAGTAGCATGGCCCCTGAGCTCTCGCAGGAGATGCGCGAGCAAATTGTCTACTGGGGAGATGTGCTTCAGAAATCACCCGCCGAAATTTTGGTTCTCGCAGGATGCTCAGAGCGAACTGTATACAATGTCCTCTGGTTTCATCGCAACTATGGGACTGTTCGCAATCCGTTTGCACGCCCTCGAGGCCGTCCATGGACACTTGACACCGGCGATATCAATTACATTTCCTCGATCCTTGCTGCCAACCCTACCCTCTATCTTGATGAAATACAGAATAGCCTTTTCAGCGCACGACAAGCAGATGTTTCTATCGCTACAATCTCGCGCGCTATACGACACATGGCCATAACACACAAACAAGTCTCGAAATCATCATTGGAGCGGAACGAGCTCCTCCGCGCTACCTGGCAAGCCGAATATGGAGATATACCAGCACACTACTTCGTCTGGCTAGACGAGTCCAGTGTGGATGACATTACCAATCAGCGTCAGGAGGGGTGGGGCTCTCTTGGACGAGCATGTGTTCGCCGGGCAACCTTCCTACGAGGACAGCGTTATTCGGTCCTCCCTGCCCTGACATATGAGGGTATTATCGCATTAGACATTTTCGAAGGATCTGTTACAAAGGAGAAATTTATTCAGTTTCTAGAGGCTGAACTGGTCTGTGGAAGATTTGCGGAACCCACCATACTGATACTGACAAGCACGCTCATAGGCACCTCAGCTCTCACCATACCCAGGCACACGAAGTGTTGTCGTATTGGACAATTGTGCCATTCATCACGATGAAGAAGTCCGTAGAATTGTGGAAGATGAATGTGGTAAGTCAGCATTTTCAGGGCTCTCTGTTTCCAGTTTGATATAAGTATACATAGGTGCGAAGTTGATTTACTTACCACCGTACTCGCCGGATTTCAATCCAATAGAACAAGCGTTCCATTCCATCAAGTCATGGCTTCGACGTCACGAGTCAGACGCAGTTCGCGCCGAGGTCAGACCATGGCTCATCGAACAGGCTGCTGCATCCGTATCAAGAGAGAGCGCAGAGGGGTGGATTGATAATTGTGGATACTCCTTTGTATGAATCTAAGAATCTATAAATCTATAGCTCTACCATCTCGCACAGCAAAAACAACCTAATCAAGGCGGCGACGCTTCCCTGCCAAGTAAGCCTGCTTCTCTTCAAAGCAGGCAGCCCACCCTTTGCAAAAAGCCTGCAGCTTAATCACTTGTCCCTTTGTCGCAGCTGTCAACTCGCAAAGACGTTGAACTGATACCGCAGGTATGACATCCGGCGTGAAGTCAACTGAGGCAAGCGTGACTTGACAGCCAGTGAGATTGATACCTTTCACATTGGCAAAGTCTTCCAGGCATGTGCGAAGTTCGAGGCCAGGCTTCGGAGGTGGCAAAAGGGGTATAGTATAGGTGCGCGAGCGGGTGGGAGTTCGTGGCATCTGCGGTGAAGGGGATCATCTGCGCTTGCCATCATGAGTAAGATTGCTAAGTATCGCAGCCATAAGCAGCTGCGACGTTGTGGCTGGTGCAAGGGCTGGCTGAGAGCCAGAGCGGCCATGGGGCTTTGTGGTGATCATGCGGCCATCACGTGCACCATCAAACTCAAGGGAGTTGGGAGGATCATGCTTTGTCACATCATGTGCAGCCTGTTCAGTCATATTAATTAGCGTAGCTACTAAGTCGAACTTCTGACTTACGATGGCAGCAGCCCAAAACTTGAGCCTTCGTGCATTCAGCCCAATGTGATCTCCATTGGGTGTTATGTAGCAATGGCCAGGTTCTCCATGCTCGCCAAGGTGCTGTTGACACACCCACTTCTGCTTAAGCTCAAGAATGATAGGCCCGTGTAGCTGGGCATCATTGCTGAAGTGATCAACATTCAGAACCTGTCATACTATATTAGCACGAGAAAAACAACTAGTAAATGAAAAATACCTACCCGTGTCCCATACGCCAGTTCAGCGAATCCACTGTCATCAGCTAGTACTGGCACCTAGAGAGCCCCAGCATTAGAACATAGCACTGCATGGAGCATGAAAATGTACCTGCAGTTTGCGAATGCGATACCCATCCATGCCATCGGTATCGAACTCGACAGATACAGCGCAGGTGCACCGATTCTTCTGCATGAGCGTGCTTAGTGCAAGCACGAAATCACGATCATTTTCGATAGTCAATGCACTGGCCTTTCCACCACTAACAAAAAATTAGCATATCTATTTCGAGGGTTATGATATACACTTACTTGGACCCAGTCCACCAGAGCTTGAAGTCTGGCCCAGCATGGACACTAGGGCTGTATTGATTGTCGAGATCATGGACACGTAGGAATGCCTTGACAAAATCCACGCGTGAGATGCTGTCCATCTTGATATATTCGAACTTGGTCATCATCGTTGGTTTCTTCTTTGGGGCTGCCTTCGCACCTCGAGTGGCGCGCGACTCGTCGACAACCGAAAATGCATGAGTAACGTATACAAGGTGACCGGCTTGCTCAAGAGCTAACAACAATTTGTTAATCTGGATAATCAAATGAGTACAAGAAATACTTGCGAGTGTTCGCAGCGGTGCCTGCAGTGACTGCCTTTGTTCCATTGACGACTAGAACAAGAGCAAGGTAAGTGGTTCGAACAGCACCTTATAATGGCATGGTCATTGCTTACCATTGGCAACAGGTCCGCCTTGAGCTGTCGCTGCTGGCACGCCCTTACCTGCGGCGAGAACTGCGCCTTCACCTTCTTGAACAGGGGTCTGGTGATGCGGAACCATGATACCGGCATTGGCGGCCAGTTGAATGGCGTCTTGAATCTCTGCAGCAGTAGTGTAGAAATGAGGTGGATTAACGCCTCCATCTATATGTAGGTTACGGTCATACACCAGCGTAACAATTAGGAAAATATTTGCTTACCAACCCAGGCTGGGTTACGGAGCCACCCTTCAGATGGGAGAGGTACATTTGAGTCCTTGCCTCTCGAGGTAGGTTGAGCGGTGGTGGGAGCAGCCAAGTTCTTCTGCTGAGAAGCAGAATCACTCGGAGCGCCACTCGGGCGAGCAGGAATACGAATGGTGAAAGGGGCCATTGAGAGATGTATGGAAAGAGAGTTGTCGAAGTCGAAGTATCTGGAGACGTTGAGGCCGATAGCGCATCCACGGGCAGAATTTATAGACATGCCCTTCGCCTGCAGCCATGTGTGGCAGTTGCGTAGAGACATGAGGGATGAAATTACAGATGAGCTCTTACATATCGCAGAGAAGGCATTGGCCCGGAGGACTTACAATGGGGAAAAATCTGCGGATATGCATATTCTTGTACTTGCAGCCCTGGCTGGACCTGCGGATCCCTATGCGAAGCGATATTCTGGACTCTCAGAACCAAAGAAAAGAGTCTAGAGCAGACATACCAGCTGAGCAAAGCGCAGTGGAAACGAGGGTGTTGAAGCTATAACTGAGTCAGCTATGAGCTTCAGCAACCGTCGATCACTAGTGATATGAGAATGAAGCAACGAAGCATGACCCCATGCAGTACTCGCTGGTTGTCGATTATGGTCGGAGAATCTACCGCACACCACGCACACACAGAGGGAGGTAGCTAGGCTGCCTGCTGGAAGGCCACGACGAGGGCCGCGACAACCATAAGTACTGAGAGCAAGGTGACCGCGGTGAACTTGATCACGCGCTGGTAGGAGTCGGAGCTCGAAATTGTCACACTTTGGCTACTACAAACAAAGATCTCGACGCGTCGACTGCAAACTCATATGCAAAGCACTGTAGAGCACTCTCCATCTCTAACATAGTAACATCTCGTCAATTTCCACGTTCCCAACCACACTTACCTCTTCCCACATATGCAGATTCTGCATGTACTCCGGGAAGAATCTCCCTTTCCGGTCTGAACTGAAATGCAGAAGGAGGAGAGCGTCTCTCATCAGCGGTGTCTGTCATCCGAGAGGTCTCATTCCGGTCGGGTGAGTTTGTTTCTCCAAGTTCTGGTCTTGACGCGTTCTTCCTGTGAAATTCTCGATATCTTACATCTGACATCTTTACCAGTGTGCATGCTTCCGATACGTCAATGTGATCGAAGAATTTTCTTTCTGCCATTCTCTCCGAACCGTTGCGTGGACTTGGGTCAGAAACACCCCCCGTCTCACTGAACCACAGCTACCGCTGATAGCTGCGACAGCCGTCATCGGGTCGGCAGTTTCAGAGCATCCTGTGCTAGCTCGGACCGCACTCTGAGCCCCGCGGGCCGCAGTCTCAGCTCTGCCATCGTGCATATATAAGAATGCTCTCCACTCGTCCTTCTACCATCCGTGTCTATTGGTACTTTACCTCCACCACCCCTTGCGAGCCTTGCTTCCTCGCTACACCTTCTCCCTTGGCTAGCTTGACTATCGCTTATTCACAGCAGTCTCTGCATAGCAAGCCGTCGATGCGGTCAACAGCGATTGCTTGCGGATGTTCGCGGATGTTGCTTGCCTCTAAGCTTGTCCTCACTGAGGCACGGGTATGGCTCCCGCTCTCTGAACTCATGCCCTCAATACGGCTACCATCGGTGCCCGCGGACGTTGCTTGCCGTTCAAGTGTGCCCTCCCCGAGGCACTGGTATGGCTCCCGTGCCCTGAAGTCCTCAGACTCTACGACGTCCATACTGTCATCAGCTACCGCATGTAGACGTCTGCGGATGTTGCTTGCCATTCAACCGTGCCCCCCAGGTACTGGCATGGCTCCCACTCTCCAGTCTGCGGAACTCACTCCGTCGACCAGCTGTCTGCGGACGTCCGCGGACGTTGCTTACCTTTCAAGCGTGTTCTCCTTGGTACACTGGTATGGCTCCCGCTCAGGAACCGATGCCATCAATATGGTCACTATTGACAGCTTGTGTACACTTGCGGACGTTGCTTATCTCAAACGTGCCCTCCCGGAGGCACTGGTCTGGCTTCCGCCCCCTGCAGTCCTCAGTATCTATGCTATCATCATCAGCGACTGCCTGCGGAGATTCGCGGATGTTGCTTACCTCTCAAGCATGTTCTCCTAGAACATTGGTATGGCTCTGGCTTCCTGAACTCATGCTATCAATACGGTCGCCAACGGCTGTGTGCAGACACCCGCGGACGTTGCTTGCCTCCAAGCGTGTCCTCTCTGAGTCACTGGTATGGCTCCCGCTCCCTAAATTTCTGCGACCGCTCCCTCGCCTCTTTACTTCAAGTCTCAACCGCCGGTTTGATGCAGACCGGTCATGGACTGCTTGCCGAGGCAAATCAGTTTTGGTATATGGTTATCCACTTCGTGTCTAACTGCGAGTCGCGAACGATGTGATTCATTTCGTACATGTTGTCTGGTCTCAAGAGCGGTGAGAGGCAGGCGACTTTGCCGCTTAACTGTCATCAAGCCATGTGTTTATCTGTCGCAATCTTTGGCCTAAGACATCACGTTTCTAATCTACATCTCGCCAGGATCATCCAGACCTGCTTCAGACTCCTTCTAATATCACTGTAAAAACATTGAGACGACGATCTATAGGACTAAAATACGTAGCGAGCATGCCCGCAGAATACTCTCCAGTGATGCAAAGCAACGTACAATTCCATGGCACTAGTTTTATCTCCGTTCCAGCATCTTCATGAAGTTTTCGTCCTCCAACATCCTCGCGATCGTTATCTCAATTTCCCTTTCCTTCTCCCATTCTTCCTTCTCTCTCGGCTTCCTAGGCTCAGAATAAGTATACTCGATAACCGGCCTATGTTCCTCAATGCCATACGGCATGAACCCGAACCTATCCCAGAACGAAACCCACTCCAGCTCCTCTTTCTCCATACCGTACTCCACCAACCACGCCTTCGCTTTCCTATCCTCCTCCCGTTCCTCCAAGTCCCTCTTTTCAAGATCAGGGTCATCCTTCAGAAACACGACCTGCGACACGAACACGGAAGTGTCCGGCCCGTCCGGGGAGCCAGGCGGCCAACGAAGGACATTGTGGTGGATCGGCATCGTGTGCGTGGCTAGGTATTTGTGCAGCACCCGTGCGACGACCGGGCGGTACTTGTACTCTTCGCCCGTGAGGTCGAGCGCCAGGGCGACGGCGACCTTGCGGGACGCCTCGTAAGAGGTCTTGTATGCGCCAATTTTGCGCGGGTAGCCGTGGTAGATGTTGTGCAGTTCTTGCTCCATGATTTGGCAGGATAAAAGTGCAGATTGTGGGGCAAGTCTGGTGGGCACTGGGCTGAGGGGAGGGTATTTATTTGACTAGGAACGCACAAGGGCATGTGTTCAGTACTAGTATACGTGTGTACGTACGCAGGTGCATGGCTAATGACCCAACTCCACACGCGCACCTTTCACTCAGATTAGCGAAACGAGGTGCGCATGCAAGCCATGATGCATTGATGGCCGTCTACAGAGTGTGGTCGGTACCTGCGCAGAGGCGGTCTTAGGACATGTCTCCAACGGGGACTGGCAAGTCTTTGCGTTGAGACGGGCGCGCCGCCGCAAATCGGTCAAAATCAGTAATAGCGGCTGGCTTGTTGATTGACACTGGCGGGGCTCAGATTGGGGCTGCTGCCAGTGCGCAAGGTGAATATGATCGTTCAGACGGTTGGGATTGGCGAAAGGCCTGCAGACTGGTGTGCATATGACTTTATATATCTCTAAGCTCTGGGTTCCTTTACCCCGTGTTAATGCCCTGTAGTAGTGTACATCCTGGGTATACCTGAGTTGTATTCGACGCGTCATCGGCCTTCTGCTTCGTTGCACAGTACTCATCTTCAAGGATGGACATGAGGATCAGATCCCACCACCTCCCCTCTATCCATGTCGCCTTCCGGTTTCTAACCTCCTCGATGAAGCCACTACTCAAGATTCAGAGTCAGTCACAATGAATATCACGACCAACTTACGCCTTCTTATATACCGCAATTGCCCTCTCATTCGGCTCAAACACGCCCAGCGCAAGCCGGTGCAGCCCCAGACCCTCAAACCCGCGCCCTCCCCCAAAACTCTTCCGCGAGCACGATGCCCATCTCAGCCCACGCGCTCGCGCGGGAACTGCACGCGGATGGACGTGCTGCCCACGACACGGCCCGAGGCCTTCTCGACGACGGTCGCGAAGAGCGCGCAGCCCGTCAGCCCGCGAGCATGTCGTGGAACGTCTCGGGGCGTGGGACGACCCAGTCGCGCATGATGTCGAGCGCGGCGACGCCGCGCAGCTCACAGCGCGCGCTGGTGATGTAGAAGGCCTCCTCGTCGGGCGTGCCGCTGAAGAGCGTGAGGGAGCGCAGGTTGTCGGGGGACGGCGGGGTCTGCGTCGAGGGCTGCTTGAGCGCCCAGTTGTAGAGGACGTCGTCGGAGTAGGTGACGACGGGCGGNAGCTGGAGCTGNACGCAGATCTGGAGGAGGGGGATGGTGATCGGGGCGGGGATGTGGACGTCGGCGTCGTCGGGCGGGAGGGAGTGGATGTAGAAGTGCATGAGCCATGCCAGGACGTGGTGCGCCCGTCGCAGCAGCAGCTCGGACTGCATCAGAACTGTGGTGGGTATTGTAGGAAGCTATTTATGATGCAATCAGGACGCTGTAGACGCTGAACAACGAATATAGCCTACCTCGCGAACACGGGCCCGCCATGATTCGGACGTTTCCTTCTCTGCATCCGTGATGTCAGGCTTGCGTCCGAGCTGCAGGCTCTGCACCTGCGCTTCATCGAGAAGCACCTCCCAGGGCTCAAATAGCCCTGGCAGGCGCGTCATAGGGGGTTCGGGCGGCATAAAACCCGTCCGGGTATCGACATCGTAATCGTGGGCGGCAAGAGTGGTGGTGTCGACCACTCCCGCCGGCGGACCGTCAACGGTGTCCGGGCGTGGCTGGGACAGAAAATGGCTAGGCAACAGCAAGTCCATGTGTGCGTAGAGGTGAGAGTGAAGGCGAGTCAGAAGGGACTTGGTGGTTTATAGAGGAGATGGGAGGATGTGTAAGACCGTTAGCCACACCACACCCTGGATTGCTCCAGAACCCGGCCGATCGCCGACTCGCCTTTTCCAGCCATTTCCCAAGTCGCCCAATCCTCCGTTCACTCGCAGAAATCCGGGAACATCGTTTTATCAGATTGCAGCACCGCCGGATCTCGGCCCTGAATCGAGAGTGCGTCATGCGCACGCAACGCGGCCGGCAAGCTTGTGGGCGCGTATGGGCAGGTGTGGGCAGCAAGATGGTCGCTAATAGTAACTCTGCAGGAATCGCGGTCAGCAGAAGCAAAGGCGCACGACGTGCTAACAAAGCCAGCACGCCTTCAGCAGCTGCGTCATCGCCGCCTCAGACTCGAGTGGAAGCGCTCTCCGAGCTACGAGACGCCTGGAAGCTCGGACCGATGCTCTGAATAAAATATGGACAACGCTGGATTGACGCTGGAGAGCACGGACATGGTGCGGCCGGATCACGAGAGATACTCGGGCATACCTGCAAATGGGGGATGTCGGAAGGTAAGAAACAGATGAGCGCCGTTGGAAGTAGAGTAATCCAGCCAAGGCTCATTTCGGCGAAAGCAGGAAGTGTACAAATCAGCTCGAGCGGGAAGCAGCGGATGGTGCGAGGGAACAAGGCACAAATACAGAGCTCACCACGAAGCAAGTCGACTCCCCGAGCAAGCGCGGGGTGAGATCAAGATCTCCACCGCTTTCGTGCAATCGCCTCACTTACAGATGACTCGACGACGAGGGGTGAGATATCGGGCAGGGGATATGCAAAGGTCTTGCTCTGTCATGTGTGAACAGGTCTAGCAAAGCTAACACACCGCCATAGGACGCTCAGTCAGTTCGTCATGTAGGTGAAATTGACATAAATGCAAGGCAACACTTACCGGTCCACAAAGTAGCCGCGAAGTCTCGAAGCCGTCTTGGATTCACAGAACATCCATTTTCGTCAGTAAAGTCGGGAAGCAAGCTGCACGGAAAAAAGTGTCATCGACTCCCGCTATCGAGGAAACCGATGGACTCTGGTAGCCTTCCTAGTCTAGATCTTAGGTACGAGACAAATGCAGTGACCATCACATAGACAGGATCATGCACTGCACGACATAGGTTTTCAAGCAGAGAGCAAGTACAGCGCCGTTCCTACACCAGACAAAGGGGGTAAAGCAGAGTTGGCATCCGGAAGAGTTAGAAGCAGGGATGCTTGCGTAGATAAGAAGCTGGACAGGTCTCTCGATAGACTGACAAAAACCAAAGAAGACGCACGAGGCCTGGCACCGCAACATAAAACGTTCCCAAATGTAGGGTTTGACTTACCAGAAACGTCGTTCCGTACTTCATCCGCGGTAGTATCCCTTAGGGACTTCGCGAAGACCAGATGGGCCACTAAATTTTTCAGTTCCGTTGCTGATGATTAGAAGAAGAGATTCCACGATCAGATGGAAGATGGCATTGCATTGACATCTGTCGCATTGCATGGCTGTGGAACAAAAGACTGTGCGGCTGTCGTGGCTGTCTTCCTGCATCGCGCGTTTCATAGCTCTTGATGGTCAGACGCATTCGAAGACAAAGAGAACATGCCAGTCGAAGGTAGGTTAATTGGTTGCGGCTGGTCTCAGAACGCGTATGGTATGGTGCGTGGTGGGTCCAGCGGGGTAAGTTCATGGCGTGAATCTGCGGTGAAACGATCAGTGGGGCTATATAAGGTTCAGTATCCCAGGTATAGTAACAAAGCAAAGGCACTCTTCTAGCTCCACCGACGCACCGATCCCAAGTATCCCAAAAGGCGGCGACGGTAAGCCAGCGGACCCATCCACGGAGCTGAAGGAGCCCAGCAAAAGGCGGACTATGGATTCTGTGACGTGTGGCCCACAAAGGCCCGTTAATTCCGTGATGGGTGTCATAAGTTCCTATGGAGAAGAATACGGCAGACGGTGAGAAAGAGAGCTCTGGAAACACGTCGGGGGTAAGCAGGAACAAGCCCAATTGTCTTTGGGCCAAGCAGGCGCCAACATACTTACCATATCCGGGAGGGAGCTGATGCTTCTTTGCTGTCTTTTGTTTCGCGCGTTCACGCGTCGCACCGTGTCTCTCCTTGCTAATTGTCTTTGCAGCCTCGTCGAAGCCCACCGCTCCTTGGGACCTGGAGATGCCTACACAGCAACACAAAAGACTTGCTTTTTGGCGCCGTCTGCGGCGTTGTCCAGAGACATTCGAAGCAGCGCACTTTTGTTTTCGACTTGGGATCACACATTGCCCTGGTACACCGCAGATCCAGCTGCCCAAAGATAGATCCCAACTCCAGCTGAGTCGATGACTATATAACTCGTAGCTAAGATGGCTGTGTGCCGCACCGAACAACAACAGAGCTCTCTCCCAGACAACCGTCGCGATCGCTATGGCCTACTACTCTACCCCTGCCGCCGCGAACTTCTACTCACCTCCATCGCACTCGCATAAGCAACGCGGCATGCGTCTCTGCGACCAGTGCGGAGCCGTCGAGCAACCCGGTGTCAAGCAGTTTCGTCTCTGTGGCGGCTGCGTAAGTCCCCGACTCGGCTCCTCGTCATCCAGACATTGACCATCTCCCTTCCCCGAACAGATGACGACCAATTACTGCGTAAGCATCCAACTTCCCATAGCCGACCTACACCGAACTGACTCTGCTTACAGTCTCCCGAATGCCAAAAGGCCCATTGGCCATCGCACAAGGCCATCTGCCAGCATACCACCGCGCAGATCTCGGCGGCCAAGCAGCAGCCGATAAGCGCCGAGTACCCCGACGAAAACCTCGCAAAGCTCCTGCGCAAGTTCACGTCCATGCACGCTTCGGTACTCGGCTGGGCCGGCTTCCAGGCGCTGCAGCTGAAGCGCGTGCCGTCCAACGTCCGGCAGCACGCGCTCCTCGTCGAGCTGAGCTTCAGCCCGACCGGGGACTCGCACCGGCAGTCAGCACCTTTCCTC
>SFCI01001035.1:0-12127 GCA_004681135.1 Hericium alpestre | reverse complement strand
GCGGCCATCGCCTCGATGAGCGCCAGCAGCTGTGTCAGGCACTCGATGCCCGCCTGCCACTCCGTCCATATCTTGGGCTGCGCGTCCGTCAGCATGTGTCATGCGCGTGGCAGCTACGTCCGATGCCGCAGAGGGAAGGCATGACGGAGGTGGCGCACCTTTTCTTCGATCGCGCCGTTCATGCGCTTCAGGACCCACACGATCCAGCCGCGCTCGACGACCTCCCCGACGAGGCCAAAGCCCCGTGGCCCGCCTTCGGGGCTCGTCCCCGAGCCCACATTCTTCTCCTTCGAGCGCACGGCAAGGAAGAACTCGAGAAACCACTTCGTGACGAACAGCAGGCGCAGGTTGTCCTTTTCCGTTATCTTTGGGCGCTCGGATTTGATGTCTTTCAATAGGGAAGCGAGGAAAGCTGCAGGGCGCAGAGCTCTCAATTAGGATTATGGAGTGAGAGCTGGAGACGGGGACTGACGGTTGAAGGCGGACTCAATGAACGAGCGGGCAAGGTTCTGCAGTGCCGTCCGCGATTCAATGGACAAATTGTCCTCCCGGCCAAGCTCGTCGACTTTCTTCCCCTTCTGCGTCTTTTAGCGCTTCACAAGATCCAAGATTGTCCCCGCTTCCTTCTTCAGACCTTGTTGCCTGTGAAGGATAAAAGCTTGCGACGATGACGGCTCCGGGGGCGCTGCAGGCGCGTCGGGGGCCTTATCGCCCTTTGATGGATCTACGTTTCTCTTGGGGTTGAGCTTGACAGAGATGGTCGTTCCGAAGCGGGAGTGGCGCGAGGGCGCATGGCGCGCGAAGTCCCGGCGACGCTTGCCCTCTATGGAGAGCAGATCGTGGAGATTTCGTGTTGTTTGCTGTGCAATAAATTTAGACTATGCACTCTTGGAGTAGGATGCAGAAATTTACTTTGGCCTGATCAAGGACGAGGGACAAAGGCTTGACGCCTCTGAAGAGAAGGTAGAAAATTTCCAGGACCAGTGTGTTCCAGCCATTGAACATGGCTTCGGTAGTCGCATTCGATGCAATCGTCAGCAGTAGCTCGAGGTAATTGGCCTCGGACAGGACGCGAATGAACTGGCTCTGCAGAGACGAGAAGTTGATCTGGTCTGAGCTCAGGTGGATGTTCGCCGGCAGATCCTTGATGAACGCCAGGTTGCGCACGAGATGCAGGATGACATTGATTATCTGCACATCCTTCTCCTTACGTTCCTTGACATCCTTGGCCAGACAGGGCAGCATGATGTTGAATAGTGCCTGCATGACACCCGGCCGAAGCAGCGCTGCCTTGTAGTACAGATGGCTCTGCAGCAGCAGCGTGTAATCCGTGCCGCGGTCAACCTCGTCGTCCAGCTCCTTCAGCTCCTCAGCAAGATCGATAGGCCAAGTCATCGCAGTAATGAGATCCGCGCACGTAATGGCGCGTTTATCCTCGACGTGGCCTTTCCCCGCCGTCTCGAGCAGGATCGGCACGAGATCGTTCGTGAGGACACGCGTCGCCCAGAAAATGCGCGCGACCGTCCGCTCGTCGTCTGTGTCGTCCTTGCGCCAGTACTTCTTCAGATCCTTGAGACACCCGTATGCCTCGTCACCCATGCGGTACGTTTTGCCCTCGTATCCGCCCAGCGCCTCGACGACATTACGGATTGCGGGCTCGAGGATCGCGCGTCGCTCGGTGTAGCCGGGTTCGTGGTCAGACTCCCCGGACGAGATCTCGATCACGTCGTCTTCTTCCATCGCGACTATGGTTGATGAAAGTCAGCGGCTCCTATGAAGAGGTGTAAGACGGAGGCGAAGACAGGAAAATCGGTGGCACGTCGAACACGATGCTGCCGCCGCTGGCGCGTCACTTGTGCCCATGACGCGAACGGTCACATATGCACGTGTCGTGACAAGACGCGGTACTGCGCCCTCCGCCGCTTTCGCTGCGACTGCTTTCACCACTTCGCCGTTGAGTCGTCCTTTCCTCCAACTTTCCACGAAGAGCTTCGTATACTCGGTGCGCAATTCTACTTTTCGTATTTCTGATTCGAAGCTGTTATCCCCAGACCGCAAAAAAAACATTTGTAAATCCTGCCCATCTTCAGAACCCAGGATAGCTGACCTGCGCGGCTGGATACAAGCTTGTAGTTGGATATGTGTCGAAGGACACGCAGCTCGAGCGACTTCAGTCCGAGTTGAGCAGATAGAAGCCCGGGTGAGAAACATTAGAGTTGGTCAAAGGGCCGCGGTCAGTCATTAGGGGAGTTCAAAGTTCAAGTTGTCGCAGATGCTGTGGCTGAGAGACGTGACTACCGCAGATTCTTACATAATGTCACCCGGCCTCGTCACTCGCGGCTTGATCGTTGTTCGGCCGACTTCTGCAGGTTGTCCCGCCACAACGTCGGCGACACCGTGCTCATCGTCTATCGATGTCGGGGCGCCCGCCTTGACAACGAAACGCTCGATTTTCGGTGCATCCTCATAAGTCGAAATTGCATGGTGACAAGTCTCATTTCTATTATGTGAAAATTCAAACAGCTGAAGTCCGTGTAGCTGAGCTCACTGCGCAAGACGACAACGACGGCAGCCCGCCGCGGCAGCGAGGCCAGATGGTCACAGACATAACGCCCTTGTATAGCATGTCAATAGTACCATGCGTATCACATCGAAGGCGCGAACTGGAAAGAATGGATTGGCGACGGAGAAGGAAGGCTCTGTTGTAGGAGTCGTTGATGTCCTGATATCGCTCAATTCTGCTTAGTATCCATTCCCGATGAAGCCGTTACTCGGTGCGTAGGTGCCCTGACTCGAAATCTCCAGTATCAGTCTGCCTCATGGTGAATCCGACGTTGACGCCGCGGCCGTCCATCGTAAACCCCCTGGGTTGCTCCAGGTCGTGCGTGTCGTTACCAAACTCTGAGAAATCTGTCAAGTCTTGACGAGAGAGACCGCCCTGGAAGCGTGCAGGCGGTCTGAGATTGACCGGTCAGATACGACGATCCTGAGGCACGAAGGTTGAGTCCAGTATCTACTCTGCCCCCGGGAGACTAATTGACCGGCAACCAAAAGAAGTAAGACATCGTTGAGCAAGGAATATCATGAGTAGTGTCGAGGATATTTGACATACGTAGTACAGCTGTAGTCACCGGAAGCACAGTAGCAAGCATAAGACTCAAGAGTCGAACGAGAGCGTTGAGGCAGACGGAGAGGACCGACGCGACGCGATGCGTTCATGACGTGGCGAGCTTGTATATTGAAAGGCACGATCGTAATGGACTACAAGGTCTAACAAAACAAAGTGTAGCCGACTACAAAATTGGGGCATGGGAAGTTTAGGGCCGGCTAGATCGCGCGTTCTGCACAGCACTAGGAATTCGAACCCAAAGGTATCACTCTTTCTATCGAGAGTTAGGTACAAACGGTTCACGACATACGAGAGACTGGTTACCGGTGTAGTTGGCTGGGGACGAGCAATGCGACGACTAGCTCCCTGGAAGGAACCAATCCGTCTGGGTATGTTTGTCGTTTCCTGTGGATATCATGTTCTGTTCGTGAGCTGCGCTGAGATCTTGCGCAGAATTGATACCGCAACTGTATCTCGGACTTCTAGAACGTCTTAGACACTCACCGAGCAACCCTCTACAAAACTAAAACGGGATGCAACAGCCCTCTTTTAATTCGTTCCTTTCACACTTGTTCGCTAGGGATGGCCGTATCATATGTGCCATTTAGCCTCGAGGGTTATCATTCCACTAATTCTGGAAAAATCTCAGGAAGAACAGTCTCGCAGGGTCCCCGGAAAACGAAGTCCGCCCGCTCGTCCTTCTCGCTCGGGTCCAAGTTGAACACCGCCACTTTCCCCCCGTGTCTCTGCGCGCGATACGCGTATGTGGACGCAGGACGTACCTACGAAAACAGCTGTCCTCAGCGTCGAGGCCCCACACAGAGAATGATTGATGCGTACGGTCGAAGACGTGCCGATCACCAGACACATGTCGGCTTTGTAGACGATGCTGTTAATCTCGTCGAGATGGTACGGCTTCTCGCCGAACCACACTACCCCGGGACGCGCGAGGGCGCCGCACACGGGGCAGCGGGGGAGCTGTTCCGTGGGGATGTTCGTCTCCTTCGAGCCTGCGTCGTGGTAGTCTTGGAAAGATGCATCGGCAGCGCCGAGCGCGGGGCAGAGGGGATCCGAGAGGTCTTCTTGGTGGAAGTCGCACTGAGTGCACTGGACGTCGCAGATTCGTCCGTGCATCTCGAGGATCGAGTTAGGGAACGTGATTGGAGGTTGACACGTCGCCGGAATGTCGCTCTTGGTGTCGGTATTGATCTCGCGGGGAGAGGAAGTAGGCACTAGCCGACTTGAGAAGGATTGTAGAGCCCGCACGGACAGGCGGTCGACGTTCTGAGTCACGAGATGGAAAGACTTGGCCTCGGGGGCAACCTTGCGCATGTACTTGCGCACAGAAAGTTTCGCGAGAATCTCGTGTGCCGCGTTGGGCTTTGCCTGAAGGGCTCTGGGACGAATCAAACTCGGTGACTGTCCAGAATGCACTTGAAAGTACAAGGGCTTACTTGGTCCGGCGATAGTGGTAGAATTGCCAGACTACGGAGGGGTTCGATTGGAATGCTTCCGGAGTGGCCAATGCGGTGGCGTCCAAGGAACGCCACATACCACCTCCATCGCGGAAGGTAGGAATGCCTTGGAACAGATGGGCAAGAATAAGTGACTATATGCTAGCTCCTTACCTGACGCTGCAGATAGACCTGCTCCCGCCACAATCACGATGTGCTTGCTCTTCCGAAAGGATCCGCGGAAAGCGGCGATAGATTCTTGATCCAAAGGTAGCTCCGCGTCCAATGCCATCTCGACAGCGCGCAGCAACTAGGAAGCGGGTATGTAACGTATACCCTAGAGTCTCTAAAAGACAATAAGAGCTAATTACAACCTAAACAAGAACAAACAAACTGCAACCGACTCGGCGCCTAACCTGCAAGCCTGTACCTCCACCCTCACTTTTCAGTCTCGTCTGCCTGCCTAGTTTACGTTCCATTATGTTGGATGCAAATATTCACTGCAGTTTCCTTCATTCTTGGTCGGTGATTTTCGGCGCCTCTGCTCCCCGACGGGTCCCCGTCGCCGTCTATGGTAAGGATTGGTTCGGTTGAAGAGCCTTGGCCTCATTATAATCAACTCATTCTCTGATACAGGGGGTCCTGGGACTGGGAAGAAGTCGCTGATATCTGTACTGGTTAGTCTCCGTTGCCTTTCCTCTCCCCTCTAGCATCAACGGTCTATCACAGAACAAGCGGGTCTACCGTTGTCCACAAGACGGGGGTCTTCTTGTATTGGATGTGCAGCTGGGCAAAGGATTATCTGACGCCACCGTGGCTCTGGTCCTAGCTGATTCCCGAGAACCTAGGGAAATTTCACCGATGACTCTTGATACCGCACGAAAAATTGCTACATCAACTAGCCTGATACACACGAAACGGGATCTCATTCCGAGGGACTATTCGGAACGTCATATAAGCTACCTTAGTAGCAAGTACGAGTTGTCGCTGAAGTTCAACATTGACTGTCTCTCTGTCAGCTTGACCACTGGGGAGGGCATCGAAGACGTTCTTGCATTCATTGGTATGTCGTTATTGGTCTGTTGTGACTCCATCGCTTCACGCATATTGTCTTCCGTTAGGAACCTCCGTCACAAATTTATCTGCTGGTCGTCAGCCGGGTGCCTCCCCTCCTTCGGGGACCTTTTGGTCTTACTTGTTAGACTGCATTGCGGCTTGCTTCGTTCTACCTACCCCGACGGTGCCAGCCGATGTGAGTAACGATAGTTTACCACCAGCGCACTCCCTGAACAGTACTCTAGGTCTCCTCGGAACTGGCTTCCCTCGCCACTGACTCCGACATCCTGAAACTTATGAATAATCCTCTGGACTCTGCCTGGGGCGAAAGCCTGAAGCGTCGTCTCGGTGTGGAGGATGCGCTATATGTGACGGTCAATCGCATAACCCCTTCGCTCGTCGTCAAGAGGCCGATGCTATCCGAACGTGCCAGCCTAGACTTCGTGCGGAAAAATACCAGCATCCCCATCCCGCACGATCTTTGTCCTCATCTTCCCTACCTCGTCATGCATTTTGTAGACGGCGAAATGCTGTACGAATCCTGGGACAAGCTGAGCCGCTTCATGCAATTTCGCATCGCGTGCACACTGCGCCTGTACACCAAGCAGCTGCGCTCCTTGACCGGTCCGGCCCCAGGGGCTTTGGTGGACGGACGCGTTAACGGCGCCGTCTTCGATGAAAACGTGTATGGCCCGTTCACCGATGCGCAGTCTTTCCGTCGATTCTGCGAGTTCGTAGCATTTTGCGGGTGGAAGACCAGGGTGCTCGGTGCAGTTGGGGATGGCAAGGCGATACCGCCGCTTGCCTGCCCAGACCTGATTTGGACACCCGTCTTCACCCACGGTGACCTCAATCTGAGCAACATCATGCTCGATCGTCGGGGAGGCTTGTGGATTATGGACTGGGCGAATGCGGGCTTCTACCCGCCCACCATGGAGTCTATCGCCATGCGCCAGATCGACGAGATCGTGCATGCGGAAGACGTGCCACCGTCATGGCGACGTTACAGATCTTTCATCGCAGGAGAAACGTCTAGGGAGGAGGAGGAGTTCTGGGGTAACTTTACTGGCGGTGTATTTCGCTTTCCTACTAGTCAACGTTACATGTGATTGATACAATATACAACATCCTTTCATCCGCGCAACCTGTGTTCATGCGATTGATCGACGTTCGATGGGCATACAGCTCCGGGCACTCCCTGTGCCAAACGTGCTGGGGCGCACAAATTAAATTAGAAGCTTCGTCGAGGGTAGACGGGAACGTTTCTGTACCTTCGCGTCCGATGCAGGGGCTAATAGAACGTGCCCATTACAGGAGGGTAGGGCACCGCGCTGCCAGGACGTGCTGCCAGCGCAGTGATCTGGGTGATGGCTGCGTCCAGGCTTGCCTTGGCGATCCAACCGTTCGCCACGAAGGCTTGGAGAAGCTGGAGCTGCCAATACAAGCAACCGCTTCCCCTCGGGTTGAATTTGTAGTACTGCCTCCGTTGGGCGAGCATCAAGTCGAGCACATCCTTCACTCTCACGGAGACCTTTAACTCAAGAGGGCAGGAAAACAGATTCTTGCTGCGGGAGTAGAGGATATGAGCCATGCGGGGATTGACGCTGAGCGTGCCGTAGAGGTTGACTTCGCCGTCAGTCGAAGGGAGATGGTTCTGGTGGGCTTCCGGTTGGAACATATCTACGGAGATACCACCGTAGATGCCGGGGGGAAGGACTTGGGACACGACATCCGGTGCCGGGGTCGCATTGGGGTTGGAATTGGAACCGACTGTAAGTGTCTTGGTGAACTCGAGGCCGGTGCGCCAGTGTCGAGTAGAGAGAGAGCTAGTGGACCAGAGGACCACAGCCTTGAGCGTTTGGTGGTCAAATAGCCTCGCATCCCGAAGCTCGTCGGGGCGAAGGGGCGGCTCCACTAGGTGTGCAAGGCTGTTCATTCTCTACGGAAGAGACCATCAGTATACCCGGCTTCAAAGCACAGTTGAAGTACGCGTTGACATACTGTGCTGAAGGGCAGGGTTTTCTAGGGTCTGTGAGAAGGATTTGAGTGGCAGGGTGCACTCGAATTCGCAAAATTTATATGTCCTCACGAAGACATGGCCGCCCTTCGCCCTGCAGAAGACCATCATGATATCAGACGTACGTATGCCTGGGACCCGAGGCAACTACACTGGGTAGTTGTATTTGGGCGCTCGATTTCCGGACGCCCCTTGAGGCAGCGTCAGGTTTATATAGAGTAATAATGACTCGAAGTACAGGACTGAGTCAAAATATCCAAATTGAGCAGCATGGGAGCATTCGAAGCATAGGCATGATATTACAGCTAGTCTCATACCGATACAGACGGCAGACTCCAAACCAGCCAGGTCGTTCTTCGACTTCCAGAAGCATCCTGTACACTGGCCTCCGTCCGGCCCATCCTGTCCGTCCCATCCGTCCGTCCTGTCCACCCCGGACAACTTGGATACTCTCTTCGGACAGTTCCCTGGACACTCTGGACACTCTGGAGCGTGCCTGTGTGTCGTTTCGTTCCCTAGTGTGATGCTCTGGACGGTACGTCACAGGTATTTTCTAGTTTTCTCTAGTCTCCTTAAGCAGACTGAAGAAGATGATAGTCGATCTTCTTATAGTTTTCTCCATCTATTCTCTGTTTTCTAACCCTATGTAGCGTACTGTACCATTTCGAACGGTTCACCACCCATTTGTGACTGTGACCGGGCTGGCGAATATTTCGATTCACCGGCCTCGGGGTGTGACTGCGACAGATCAGAAATTTCGCCGGAAGGTGCATTTCGCCAGGCCAAACCACACACCTGGGCCACCCAATTTGCAGGAGTTAAAGGGTCAATGAACCCAGTGAAGGCCCAGTGAAGGCTTAAATGTAGAGACTGGGCAATCCTCCACCATATGTACTACCAAGCACCAAAATTCGAAAATCGGACCAGGTGTCACACGTCAAACCAATTCGCCACCAGCCCTTGTGACGCGCGACATGGGTCACCTCACCAGGTACCCCCTGTGATGCGTGACCGGCGAACCGTTCGAAATGGTAAGTTACAGTAACTGGGCTGCTTCGGCAAAGGGCGATCACATTGAACTCAGCGAACGCTAGCAATAACTAGCCGTCGGCGCTCAGCTGGCGCCGTCGTACCATCGACCACAACTTCAACGTGCTCCTGCTTGCATCATCTGCAGTATGCAAGATGAGCCGTAGACATGACTCAGAAGATAGAGAACTCAAGTCTCACGACCGGGGGCGCTCCCGCTATCGAAACTATAGGGAGGAAGGTAGATCGAGAGGCTGGTGAGCGTCATCGCCCCTGGTCCAAACAAGCAATCATCTAATTTTTGGATTTCTCCTGCTCCCGCTCACTACACAATTCAAAACACACGACAACCGTGACCGAACACTGACATCATGGTGACAATGGGGGCGGAATGTCTCTCCCGGCGAATTACGACCGGCTCGACGCGACACGGAATTTCCTGCGCTTGATGCCATTCTTGCGCGAAGATTCCAGGGACAATGGTCGTCACTCGACTTATGAGAAAGACCAAGAGCATCGCAGCTACAGAGATGACTCTCGCGACACCCACCGTCGTGAAAGATATCACTCTACTGATGCACATGGCTCACGCGCCTCTCGACATCGCCGTGATGAATCTTCTGGAACCTCGCAGCGGTACAATGATGACCATAAAAATTATCATCGCCGAGATGTGAGTCCTTTTCTGCATCTGATGCTCTGTGTTTCATCAATTCCCGGGCACAGGAGCTACACACTTACGACAGGGAAGCCAGGAAGAGGCACAGACCCGCAGCCCGGTAATTTGTCTTTCCCTGCTGTCAGGCGTCGTCTGATTTCATGGATTCTCTGTACAGCACCATGCGGGTGGGAGCTCTCGAAGATCGAGGTCTCCATCACCCCGGTATCCATCTAGATCTCTAGACACTCGCAAGGGGCATCGTTCCTGGAGACGACGTTCTGTGTCCTCATCTAGCTCGTCTCGTTCGCGTTCGAGATCTCCACGCAGAAAACGCCGTCGTCACGACTCTCGCTCGAGATCACGCAGCTCAAGCCGTGGCCGCGACGATCGGAAGAGCAAAAGCAAGAAGTGTGACAAGAGCAAGCAAAAGAAGCATTAAGATAAGCATCGGAAGGCAGAGAAGGACGGACGCAGGAGCGCCATTTTCCTGATGAGGTGCTCTACTACACATATTGACATAACGCGCAGATCAAACTGAAGGTCGAGATGGAGGCGGCAGATCAGGAGAGGGAGGCGAATCGACAAGATCTCCTCAAATCTCTGAATGCAGCGTATGAATGAGTCTATGCTATAATTTATATGACATTACCAGAAGAAATCGTCAGATCATATACTACAACTCGAGAGAAAAGCAAGAAGACAGAAAACATTAGGTCGCGTATGACAGCATGAAGGAAGAACAGGGCGACAAGAAAAGATAGACAGAATCAGACCAAGTCGAGTACATCGAGCGGGTCCTCAAGGTTGCTGAGCTCGTCACGGATGTGGTCTGCCTCGCCCTGCAAGCTGGCCGCTTCGCCCTCAAGGCCGAGAGCCATTGCTTCCATCCATAGTGCATCCTGCCGCAGGCCTTGTGCCTGAGCCTCCATGTGCTCTGCCTCGTTCTCCAAGTGGTCCGCCCGCGCCTCCATGTTCGCTGCTCGCGAGAACCAGCCGCCTTGCTTCTTCGGCTTGGGCTTTCCCTTTGCCGCGGCGGCGTTGCCTTTGTGCGGAGCCGCTTTAAGAGCAGTCGTGCTGCCCGTCGTCTTGGAGCCAGGGGCGACCTTGGCCGTGGAAGATATCGTGCTGATGCTCTTGATCAACTTGCACGCGGCGACCAGGCGCTCATGCTCGCGCCGCATCAGCGTCGTCTTCCATCCACCATAGACGAGTGAGAGCCCGCCGCAGATGATGCAGAGCGAACCTGACGCTGCGAGTGCGCAGATTGACCCCGTGGTGGAGTGGCCGTTCTGTGCGCTGAAGACGCTTGGAATCGTCGTGATTGCACCCGCGAGGCCGTTCAAAAACCCGGCGCTGCATGGATCATTGTTTCAGCGGCCATGGTGCGCCAGAGGTGTAGGGAACGTACACGAAGATGCGGTTGGTGAACCAGAGGTAGTTAATCTACGACGCGGAGTTAATGCAGGTTCATCCCCATGATCTGGGCACACCACCAACCTTCCGATTTCTCTCCAGCCTATTTCTTCCAGAACGGAATGCTTCGTATCCGCATTGCATTTGTACACTAGATTCTTGACAGCCCAAAGAGCGTTCAGTCGAAGCTCTGAGTACTCAGACCCCAAGACCCCAAGAGTTGCAGTAGTCGCTTTACGAGCCCTTGGTCCAAGAATGGCTGTCAAAAAAAAAAATTAGCATGCATAAGGCTTTCTCAGATGAAGGAGAACTACCTGTCGCAGAGGCGAATACTCGTTGATGAGATTACAGATCGCTGTGAGCGCAGCATAGGTGACCCTGTGGTCCTCGTCCTCTTTCAAGAGACGCTGGAACAACGTGGTGCCCAGGCCGCTGTCGACAAGGCTAGTGCACGTCACAGCTGCAGAGCGACCCAACGACCGCACGCACTGGCACGCGGCGTAGCGTATTCCCGCATGGCGGTGCGCTAGCGACGTGCTGATAGTCGGTACGAGTTTCATGTTGTCGGTGATATCGCGGCGTATGTCATCGTTCGCGAGCGCAAGCACGGCGATACTGGTTAATGCGGCCTGTCGAAGTGGATGAACACGCGATTCGGCAGATATGGTACGAACAAAGTACCTCTCGCAGACAACATATGCTGTCTGCTTCGTCTTCGTCCCATTCAGACGCCTTGTCAGTTGGTGTGATAGACTTGACGAGGTCTGACAATTTGCCCAGCGAGCCACCGTCAAATGCCATCTGACAGAGCTCCTTCTCGTCGGTGACGAGATATTCTACAGTATTTACTCGTTTCACAGTCGCCGTAACTTCAGGAATGAAGACTCACTCAGAATAAAGCAGGCCTTGGTACGAGCCTGTGGCGAATCCGTCGATGAGGAAATTAGGCGATTCATGACATGCATGACAGTCATGGCGGCAGGTAAATCAGGCGAGCTTGGGTGGTGATTAGATACGCTTGCGCGAATGATATGCGTCGCACTACAACACATTCAGCACATTCCTACAATCATGGATTCCGAACTCACCATAGGGCAGCCGCGAGCTGGACGTCCGTGTTACGAGACTTGCAAAGTGCCAAAGCGAGCGACAGCCCAGACGACGACTCTTCAATCAAACAATCATTAGCGAGAATGTATGCGAGAGCACTTGTGACTCACCAGCTGCAGCCCCAGGCCGCTCTGGCGCCGGCTTGCTGAGCACAGTCGCGACGTCGAAGTTATCTCGAGCCAACGCAGCAAGAGCAGACAGCGCAGCCTCCTGCACCTACATGCGTCCACATCAGCACATCAGCTCCACCGCCCGCACGAGACGCCAGACGCACCTTG
>SFCI01001034.1:0-12130 GCA_004681135.1 Hericium alpestre | reverse complement strand
GATCATAATCTGCAGAGAAAGGAAATTTGAGCTTGTGCATGTACACAATCCTGCAGATCCCAACTTTAATATCATACGTCGCGGATTGATAGCAGGTCAATGCGCTCAACCTTCAAATTCGAGAACTCACTGTCTTTGCACGACCGGTATTGTCAGCAAAAAGATTAGAAATACATAAAGACCTCCTGTAAGAATCAAGAAATGGTGCGCTCGTTTGAGAAAGCCATGGTTTGGATGGGAAGGCATGTCGTGGCCGTCGTGAACCAAGGACCTGCTCAATTGCCTGCCAAGTGCCTCCACTGGCCGGCGGCAGTGGGCGTCCAGGACGCGTAGATAAGATAAGATTGTTGAAATGATTTCCAACGGTTCGTCACTGCACCTCTTCCGGTGACCACGACTGCGGGACGGCGACGACGAGGCTCGCCCTACAAATGCAGATCGCCACGCTTTTATGATCCCTTCCACGCCTGCATCTCTTTTACTCTCATGTCGTCGCCGTCAATCAATGGCTCGGCCAGGCCATCTGCAGCCGGCCAGCAAAATACGCAGGGAGGTAATGCTGTAATAGAGGCAGTAGCCGTCCCGTCGAGCACCGCATCGCCGACTGTGTGCGGTACATACATCTGCTTTTATTCTTCCGATTTTTAAATGGAACACTGTTGTTGTAGACACCTCCTAACCCCACTAATTGTGCAGAAATAATCGTTAATAACATTAGAACATGCATCGACAAGAATGAAATCAGGTCAAAAAGGCTCGTCTGACACTTTTCAAAGCTTCGGGCCTTGCGCGCGAAGAATACCTTTGAGTCCCACCTGGTCCGTGGCGTCAGATTATGAGGTTGCGCTCATTTTTCTCTTCGCATTTCATGGCTAGAACTGACATCACATAGTACAGTAATGCCCGCAACTTTAGACGTCGGCCCATGCAAGAGGCCGCGCCGGAGTACTACTAACCGTCCATTTTCGACCACGAGGTCAGTCAGACTAGATTGTTCATCTGACGGCGATATGTCGACAAGCTGTCACCGTGTAGACCCATGACTATCTGAAGACGGCAGAAGATCAGCTATACCATCGAGCTTTGCTATACACGCTCCGATTTGTTGCCACACCGTCAAATGCTCGTTATTTAGGTAGCGGATTCGACCGATCCAGACTTGTCAAGCCTTGTGACTGATCTTCTGAACGTATCTCTGACCTTTTGAGCCTTTTATTCTCCGTTTTGGACGCAAGGTATCTTCGCATATCATGGGAAAATGCTCCCATCCAATATACATAAGCCGGGCAGCGATCAAAATAATTACTGAAACCCAGCGCCACCTTTCTACAATGGGATCCATCTGGATATCCATCTTTGACATTTTCTTGATCCTGGCATCCTTTATGCTCCTCAAGAGATACCTCGACAGGCGAAAATGCAGCCACGGTCTATCCTATCCTCCAGGACCGAAGGCCTTACCCATAATTGGGAATCTTTTCGACATACCGAAGGAATCACAGTGGAAGACATACGCAACATGGGCAAAACGGTATGGTAAGTCGCTCTTAGGTGTCTACATGTCAAGAGACTACGAATTGAGCTGTATGCAGGTGATGTCATCTCCGTAACTGCCCTTGGACAGGTTGTAGTGGTCGTGAACTCGGCCAACGCTGCGAAAGAGTTATTCGAAAGGCGAGGCAAACGATACATGAATCGACCAAGGAATCTCATGGTCGAGTTGTGCGTGTTCTTCTCAAGTGTTACTACTCTGTTTACTGGGTTCACATGCGTTGAAGAATGGGCTGGGATATTACGATCGCCTTCTCACAAAATTCCGACGCCTGGCGTGTAGGACGCAAATTGATCGACCATAGTCTTCGCTCCCAGGCCGCCCTCTCATATAGGCCTCTGCAAATGGCTAAAAATTATGCATTCCTCAATCAGCTGTTACATGCCCCAGAGCACTTCAGAGACCACATTAAGCAGTAGGTCATATCTTCACATCTTCCGATCCGCGTATGTCTCAGCGGTATCTTAGTATGACAGCCGCTATCGTCATGTCCTTGACGTATGGATACGACGTGAAAGAGACGGATGATCCTTTCATCCTACTCGCTGACCGAGTCAACAAATTTACACTAGAGCCCTTGTTGCCGGGTGCCTTCCTAGTGAACACCCTTCCGTTTCGTGCGTCCTGTCCAACTCCGTCATGTCTGCGGCTCTGATAAATAGCTCTAGTGAAACAATTCCCGGAATGGTTGCCAGGAATGGGATTCAAACGCCACGCTCGATATGTGTTTGAACTTGGCCAGGAGATGATCAACTCGCCGTTCGAATTCGTCAAAGAGAATATTGTATGTGGCGTTCTCTTCTCCATTCGTCCTTTCTTTGACGAATCTAACCTGGCCTGCCAACCGTACAGCGGAAGGGAACCGCGCGCCCATCCATAGTGCGAGAGTGCATAAATTTGCACGAAGATGGAAATATGAGTCCGCTTGATGAGCTAACAGTCAAGCGGGCTATAGTTTCAGTATACGCTGGTGAGTGATCGGTCAATCCTTCAAGGCAATGATTCTGATAGACCCGCGATTATCAGGAGGTGTGGAAACGGTGCGTCGTCAATCACCCATTCTTGGAGATTGATGCCCACGTCTTTTAGACGGCCGCTGCCATATCCACTCTCTTCCTAGTTTTGGCACTGTATCCATCTGTGCAGCAGAGGGCACAAGCAGAGCTTGACGCTGTCGTCGGTGGAGATCGGCTTCCAGAATACGATGACAGATCGAGGCTTCCGTTCATTGATGCGATTTGCCAAGAAATCCTCCGGTGGAAACCAATAGCACCATTAGGTTTGTGCTCTCGCGTGAACGTCATCACCGCAGGGACTCTACTTATACCATGTTCTTCCATACAGGTCTGCCCCACGCAGCTGCGGAGGATGACGTCTATGATGGCTATTTCATACCTAAAGGTCTGTTCGACTATCTCATCGTGGGAAGCAGTGTTAACGGGCATTCGCAGGCGCGACGGTACTCGGGAACGTATGGTGGGCCCTCGATACATTATTACAGTTGCGAATTAGTTTCTCAAACGCTATATTCCAAGGGCTATCCTGCACGATCCTGATATATATCCAGATCCTGAGGTCTTCGACCCTGATCGGTTTTTGACTCCTGACGGACAAGTCAAAAACGATCCCGTGCTTACCTCCGTTTTCGGCTTCGGACGCAGGTTATTCGGTTCCCACTGCTGTCACGCACCGAAAATGATTTCTAACTCGTTTATCAGAATTTGTCCAGGTCGACACCTCGTTGATTCAACTTTATGGATCGCTGCCGCTTCTCTGCTCTCCGCCTTCAACGTCTGCAAAGCAAAGGATGAACACGGAGATGAGATCCATATAGAAGCAGCATACACAGATAGCTCACCTAGTTGGTAAGCAGTCGTCTCAACTCGCATCTTCAATAATTTGACGAGGCGTCTGGAAGGCACCCGAAGGAGTTCGCATGCTCCATTACGCCGAGGAGTAAGGTGAAGACAGAGCTTATCACGTCTTCATTGGCATCAGACGAAGAGCGATCCTGAGTTGCGCGCACAAGGACCTATTCGAATTATGAAGCTACGAGCTGTTATCTGCTTTGATCTCGTGATATCTTGTTTCGACGGGACCGCTCTGTGGGGCCCGCATTGTATGTTGACTTCCGCTCTGTCATCGAAGAGCTGCTACTTCACCCGCATGTTAGGACACGTTGGCAGAGACGAAGTTCGCCGCTGACCTTTCGGAAACAGGATCACATTCGAGAAGTCTTCGTGCTTCCCTGCCGCTCGCAACGTGCAGATAGTATGGGCGCCATGTATCGATATGCCGTATCGATACTCTGATCGACCGTGAACCCGCTGCCGAATTTTCCTTTCCGATCTATGAAAAGACGTGGCATCCCTGAGGAGTCACGGACGTTTCTTACACTTCAAACAATCAGCGACGGAAGTTCGTAGTGCGGGCGCTGTGGGGCTACCAGTGCTTCTTCGGGATGTCCGAGTCGCTGGGGCTCACGATCAGTGGAGAACGCCAAGCTAGACAGTCAACAGCTGAAGATATTGGAGCGTTTTATCCAGAAGCTGGATGACGAGAGCAAAGACAAGGTATCCAGACCAAGCCTCTGTGAATGTGACCTTTCTGCCGTTTTCTGCCGTGGCTTTGTGACGACGGACCTTGTTTATGCAGCACACAGTCTCTTGCTTATGGGTCCATTTCCTTTCTAGATATTGTTCGAGGACGAATGAAAGAGTGCGACGTCAGACGGTGCGCTGTGCTTGATTTCAATCGGGTTCAGGCGCCTCACCAGCGATTCGCAGTTAAACTTCATCGTATGAGAACTTTGTGTGACTGTCAGCCGTCATGGAGCATGCTTATCGGATGAGTCTCATTGTACCACGAACACATCGAATCGAGATAGTCTCCGGCGAAGTGTTTGTTGCGAACAGCTGAAAACAGTTACATCCCAATCCTTGATGCCTCGGATCCACGGTGGGTCCACGTTTTCAACCAATATACCGTTTCGTTCTCCTCGTTTCTACAGTCACGGCCTCGGAAATATGCTCGCCGCATTGAACTCAGAGAACTCCACTGAGTTTCCATGCATCGATATCCTAATTTGGATCTCCGATCTGCAAGGCCGACACCACGACTTTGCCGCGAACTGCTGATTCTTGATCATGAAAACAGCATGTAGCTCCTCGATAGGTGGTCAATACCACCCATGCTCCGGATAGGCCACGATAGAAGTTTGGGAGATGCAGGTTGCAGGGTTTGACAGGGAGGCGCCCAAGATTTAGATCAAACCATGGGCGCCCTGTCATGCGTACGATGCCGCATACACCTTGTCATACATCGCACGCCTAACAACTTTTTCTTTTGCCTTGAATTTAGGGAGTAAAGGATACTGGTGCCTCCCATGACCGTGGTGTGGAAGTCCCGATACAATGAGGACGTGATGCTTGGAGTTTGGCTCTCCCGTTGGATCCCATCGCCCAGACACCTGCGTGGTAGCCTTGAGGCAGGCCGCTGTCAAACATGGTTCTAGCCAAGATACTGGATGTTCCAAGCTCGGATCAGTTTTTTCCCGTCCCTTTGATGTTGTTGGGGTGCCACTGCAAGACTGTCACCCTTCACAATACCAGCTTAGGCTGTCAATTGCGCCATGAGCACTTCTCATGCGATCGTATGACCCTGGGCTAATTTGGAATATGAGCGTATCTTCCACGGCACGACATAGTGATGCTGATATGGGCTACTGCACCGCTGGCGGAAGATATACTCTGCATCCACTATATAAGAGATCGTGCATCGTCGCCAGGTTCTAAAGCACATCTTCGTCTCTACACTCTCTAGTTTACAATTGACCATGGAATTCCGCGCCTACTCCCAGCTCGCTGGCTACAGCCCCGCCTTTCCGACGCCGGCGTCTGGTCCGCAATCTGACCGCTACGCGAGGCCGCAGAGCCCCTTCGCTCAAGGCGGTCAGGCTTCGCCATCGTCTCCATCATCGTTTCCATCGCCATCTCCTTTAGCCACCGGAATCACCAAGCCGGCGACGTACAGAACAATTGCCCAGTGGGTCACCTATTCCAAGGAATCTACAGCCGAATTCAGGAGGATCGGTTCTTCTTCTCCCTTTGTCTGGGTATGTTGTTCGCTTTCGATACATCTGCGACTAAACATGACCGTCGGCTAGTTGTTCGTCGAGGGTCATGATATTCCCGCCAATGCGATGGTCGCCGGAGACGATCGTGGCCGACCTTTGTACATCGCTCGTGCTTTCTATGAGGTGAGTACCTACTTTTTTTGTGCAGTGATGTGATGCTCATCCATGTACGTCTTCTAGGGGAGCCTTCGTGTGTAATCCGTGAGGTATTATCACTAAATTTACCTGACACACTGTACCTTCCAGTTCCAGGAAAAGCTGGACGTCATCTCAGGTTGGGCGCCGCTATACCCTTCAATGGTCGCGAAATCGATGTAAGACTTACTATTGATGATCAGCGCGTGTCCAAGGCTGACTGGACCTCCTCGCATCTCTAGATTTCGAGATTCGAGGTACTGGTGGAGGCGACCGCTCCTCTGCGTTGGGGTATCCGCGAGACGTCGCTCGATGTCACGACTAGCCTAGAAGGCCTCAACATATCGCCACAGGCTCAGAAGCCAAAGCTTGAACGCCTCAGGTGGCCTTAGATAACATGATAGCTTATTGGAGCTCATATTTGATGGTTCTTCTGGCAGCCTGATCAAGACCGTCGTTGTTGTCGACGATTCCGCGTCGGTGGGTCCTGTGCGGCTCGATCGGTGATCAATATTTGCTGATCGAGAATTCAGATGTACGGCCAGCTGTGGTCTGACACTCGCAACGCTTTGGCTGGCGTCGCGGACATCAATGCCAAGTTTTCTTCCGACGGCCTCGACATCTTCTTCCTGAATGATCCCCGCTTCCGAATCAACCTGCGGGTCAGTGCTTGAACCCACGCCTCCGTGTATGACGAGCTTACTATCATGCTATAGGACCAACGCGCTGTTCGCGACCTATTCGACGAGGTGGTCCCTGAGGGTTCGTTTTATACATGGCCAGTGCTACTGCGATGCTAATTCTGCATGATTTCAGGCGAGACGCCCATCGGCTACAAGTTGAAAGAGGTCCTCGATACCTACATCCCCAGGTTGGAGGACAGAAACATAACGCACAAGCCGATCAGCATCATAGTCATAACGGATGGTGTTCCCAGTAAGCACTTTCACTTCCGTTCGAGTATCCTTTCTCATAATGATCTGGCTCGCCCAGCCGACGACCCAGCGGAGGTCATCATCGAAGCCGCGAGACGCCTGGACAACAACAACGTGCCGCAACGCCGCCTCGGGATCCAGTTCGTGCAGATCGGCGACGACCCCGGCGCCAGCGAGGCACTCAAGGAGCTCGACGATGGCCTGTCGTATGTTCACGGCATCAGGGTCAGTATTTCTCGGTCTTATTGCAAGGTGCTGAGTATTGACGATCGGTATGGCATGAAGGACATCGTGGACACGACGCTGTTCAACCCCAATGACCCCTACTTCAAGGTCGAGACGCTCATCAAGATCTTGATGGGCGCAATCGACCACACGCTCGACAACGCCGAAATCTAAGTGGATGAAGTTCTTGCGGTTCGTTGAATGTCAAAGAAAATCTGTACTTCAAGTTGTGGCTCACTGAACTGGAATCGTGTAATCGTGTATCATGTACAATCCGCAATTTGAAATGAAATCAACTGGCGGACGAAACTTCTTCATGGCACGTGTATAGGATTCCATTGAATGGCTCCTTCGTCTCCCTTGTCCAGCGCATCCAGTGCAGCCATGTCGTCTCCATCGAGCTCGAAGTCGTATAGATTCGCATTCGAGATAATCCGCTCCTTGTGCTCTGATTTAGGCAGAGGGCTGAACCTATCATGATCAGAATAATCTCAGCTCAGTTGTCCAAGAGGCCTAGGACCTCATGTACCCATGTTGCAAGGACCACCGAAGGAGAATGTGCGCAGGATCACGATTATACTATCGAACATCCAAATGACAGGTTAATCAGTGATAAGTCGACCAGTCCACCGACTCACCTTCTTGGCTAGCGCGACAATCGTGGGGTGATCCATGCGGCCGCGGATCAGAGGACAATATGCCTGAACGACGATGTTCCGTGCTCGACACCACGCGACGATGGGTTTTTGCTGGCAGAACGGGTGGAGCTCGATCTGGTTGACGGATGGAAGCTCCAATGCAGCATTCTCAATTTCTTCTAGATGGTGGATTCCACTGCAATGACAGAAGCATCAGGTCCAGAGGCCGAGGTTGTGAGAGATGCAAATGGTGTACTAGTTGGACACACCCACACTCCGGATCTTTCCCTGGTTGCGAGCCTCAAGCAGCGCGCGATAGGTTGCCAGTCGCCGTTCTGAGCCGGACATTGGATCGTGTATCAGGAACAAGTCAATGTAATCTGCAGGTCAGATTCAGCCGCTGTTAGCACAGACGGTGAAATGAGGCGTGCCAAAGCCGAATTTCTGCAGCGAAGCATCTACGCCTTTGAGAGTGCTCTCATAGCCATGAGTTTTGTTGATGCATTTCGTCGCTGTGAGTACGCATGTTTCAGCAGACGCCCTTAGGAGTCGAGATGTCAATGATCCGGGTGAAACTCACTAACAAACACCTGCTCTCCGGGCACGCCGCTATTTCTGACGGCTTCGCCGACATGGGCTTCGCTGCGATATGCCTGGGCTGTGTCTACATGCCTGGTACCGAAGATAAAAATGGTAGTGATGTTCATGCCGAAACCGACAGTACACACCTGTATCCCGCGGCAAGAGCATCCACGACAGATCCTGCCGTGTGGTAATTCTGGTATACACCTAGGCCCAGTAGGGGCATCATACAACCTATTCATGGATCAGCGAATCAGCACCCAGTCTCAATATTCTGTGAAGAGACAGCCTCTTCTCTAGATTTAGAACTTCAAAACTCACCAGAAGACAGCCGGACCGTCGATGCGAGACTTAAGGCAGACGTCGACATGGTAAGAGTTCGATGCATGAGTGTATGCCAGCTGGGATTTCACTGAGAAAAAATCTTCAATATACCTTCATATACATATTATAGGTTTTTTTGCAGAAAGAAACATACAGAGAATCAACTTGAACTTGACAGTCAAGTTAGCGATCCACCGGCGAGGTGAACGAGTTAGGCGCCGACTATGATCGGACCGGCGAACGTTCGGGACCGCGAACCGGTTCGAAACTACGTCACAGTCCATCGGGTTCTTTGGGCGCTTACTGATAATAGGTGAGGCTGTTGCCTTCGCTTAGCACTCTATCCTCTACTCAACCATGTCGTCCGTGTCACCCATGTCGACCAGTATTCAAACACAAATTCCTTCGCAGAGACAGCCTTATACTATCCTACGTGTTAAGCGTAAGAGGAATGAAGAGCCACTCGATGCGCTAGGTAAGCAAGGTTTTAGCTCATGTTCGATCTGAGCACTCATGCTTTCACAGTTGTCGAGTCGCGTATGAGGAGGAAGAGATCGCGAGGAGGTCTTGACTTGTTTCAGTTCGCAGAGACTGTTGAACCGGGGGTTTGGGATGACGAGAGAATCTCCAGAGATCTCCAGGTTCGTCGTGGTGTATCGTGCCTTCGCCCTTCATATCAAGTGTCTTTGTAGGAACGGATATCGACCCTTGCGCGTGAACAACCGCCAAGGGCAGGGCCACAACCGTCGGCAGCTGCGCAGATCCCTCTGTTCCCACCACCAAATGCAGATAGACAATACACAATCGTTTCCCATGAGGCACCTTCGTCGCGAGCTCAGGCTTCGATCTCTCCGTACGTACTCGGTTCTTATACGCCCGACTTATCTCATACACATCTCTGCATCAGACCGAAAGTAGTTTCTGCGAAGGATGTGGAGACCCAGAAGCCCGACTTCCAGATGTATGACGCAGTACCCACGACGGAGGCCCCGGCGCCCGCCATGGATCCCGAGATGGCGAAGTTCCTGCCCCTATTGCAAGAGTACTTGAAAGGTACGCCGTGTCAGCTTTCGAATGCAATTTATACGAGCTGATGTCGTTTGTAGTCTCCGATGTAATGCCACCGCCGACCCCTCCAACAGCTTGGGATGCCATGCAAGGCGCTCAGCCCATCGCTGTGCCCGCGCCGCCGCCATCAAAGGAAGACCTCGACTATGTGTGGGACGTGTTCTACCATCGAGCTGGACCATTGAGCGAGTATGACAAGGTCTCCAATATTGGAACACTGTTCGTGATTGTCCGAAATTCTCTCTTAGTTCGTTCTCATGATCTCTACAGGACGGGCCTCCCTGCATCATTTGCGGATCCATTCTCATCAGAATCGGAGTCGGAACCTGAAGATGAGGCCGATGAGGATTCGAACGGTGCGTCTCGCACAAAAGCATCATGTCTTGTTAGGCTTTGCTGATTCATTTATTGTGCAGCTGAGGAGTATTACAAAAATGAATACCCAGACGAAACAGATTCCGAGGGCAGCGGTAAGGGCTCGCTGGTCTTCGCCGATCTTCTTGTGCTAATTGGACCCACGAAGATATTTTCCATGAACATTCAGATCATGACGAGTCCATGAGACCCGAGGATGCTGACGTTGACTACGATTTAGATTAATGAGCTTCTGTGGTGCATGCGATGCGGCTACCGTTGGGGGACATCGTATCATATTATCTCAAACAGAATGAATTGTGGAAGGCGAATTCTCCACTGCTTTATGTATCATTCTTATAGTCCCAGGATCCAGGCTCATAGTCGAGCTCATACTATACACCTAACTGTGCTATGCAATCCGCTCGAATGTGTGGTAGAGGTCAGGTTCAGAGCGGGCCGATAACGGGACCGTGGTCCGGCCGTTCGAGCGCCCGTCTGATGCAACCGACACTTATAAGGTCGCCGTCCTCTTCTTGCACAATGATCTCTAGCTCTGCCCGAGACCTTCTTACTTTCTGGCCTTTTCCTGACACAAGGACCCTATGAAATGCCTGTTAAGTACAGTCTTGTTACTGGCGCGTCTTCAGGTGAGAACCTACTCTTTCTGCATATCTTACCATCATATATGGAGGGTTCAGCTGTTATCAGCGGATGGGTCGCTGTCTTGCACGACACTATGAAGTAACTCGTTCTTGATTTATTCGCAGGCATAGGACGCGCAACCGCAATCGCGCTGGCTCGGGAAGGCTGGCACCTTGTGCTAACAGCTCGCCGCGAGAAGGAGCTGCAGGACACCGTCCAGCTCTGCATCGATGCGGCCAAAGCCGCATCCTCCTATACGAATACGAACAGTGATGCTCTTATCGCCATTGCGGGCGACATCACGGATGAAAGCTTCGTGAAGCAGCTGTTCGCGCAGATGAAGGCGCGCTTCGGTCAGTCGGTGTCTTCGTTAGAACGGCGCGGTCTGATGCTGTGGTTGTAGGCAGGTTAGATATGCTTTTCAATGTATGTTTGCTTCGCAGGTCCCTGGGGGGACGTTCATGTAGGATTGGAACGTGCAGAATGCAGGCGCTGCGACACCGCCCACGCCAACTGAGGATTTGGCCCTGGAAACCTTCACGAAGGTCTTGAACGTCAACCTCGTGGGGCCCTTTCTCTGCGCGCGCGAGGCGATCCGCATATTCAAAGAGCAAGAGCCTAAGGGAGGTAGGATTGCCCTGTCTATGCTGGAAAACACATTTGAAAGCTCCCTAATTGTCTAGGCCGCATCATCAATAACGGATCTCTATCGGCGCACACGCCACGCCCGCACTCGGTAGCGTATACCACGTCCAAACACGCGATCGCCGGTCTAACGAAGAGCATCTCGCTCGATGGGCGGGGGCACGGCATCACCTGCACGCAAGTGGATATCGGTGCGCCCTCTTCGTGCACTCACTCCTGCATGCTCTGTTTATGGCCGCATGCAGGTAACGTCCACACTGCTCTGTCCACTGGCGGCTCCGTGGGCGGCGTAGGTCAGGATAACGGCACGGACGTCTTGCACGTGCAGCCGAACGGGCAGACTGCGCGCGAGGCGACGTTCGAGGTCGAGCATGTCGCGTCGCAGATCGCGGCGGTTGCGACGCTGCCGAATAGCGTTACTGTGTTGTGGTTGAATGTGATGTGCGTACCTGCCGCGCATTGCGCACGTTAATCCGAGTTTTCTGACGTTTTGCTTGCTTTGCAGGGCAACCAATATGCCGTATGTCGGGCGTGGCTGAGATCATACACAGGATCAATACATGCCGGCAGTGTACAACAATAGTCATAAGCATATCTCGTTTCATGTCGGTGTGTCCCGACCACTCTCGGAGCAACATGACACCCACTTCAAGCCTTCGCATCCACCGAACCCTACATCAGACAACGCGTCAAAACTCCAGACGACAACATAGGTCGACGTGACACCTACCTCAGGACTGTGCACGCCTTTACGATGGTAATGCCTGTGGCGCCCAAAGGTGAGGACGCCGAAGAACGCAAGCGCACCAAGCAGCATGAGGAACACGGCGGCCGTGAGCCCCGCGCCGAGGAAGCCGGCRCCGACAGGCGTGATGTCCTGGTGCGTCCGCGC
>SFCI01001033.1:0-12136 GCA_004681135.1 Hericium alpestre | reverse complement strand
AGCCCTTGTGAATTGTTTTGTGGCTTTATTATAAAGTACTTCTCAAGATATTCACGGCAGTCCTTGACAAGTCTTAGACCACATATCCAAAATTAATTCATCAAATATTCTAGGTTTTTATGGGTCTTTGCCCGCAGTGTCAGGATCGTTTCATCTGACGATCTGACTGGCCCTCAACTTCCCACGCGCCAATTTGTAGTCGACTACACTTTCGTTTGTAGAGTGTCGATATAGTCATTAACTTTGGTAGCTGTCATCGACCATTTTCCGTCTGCATGTGATGCCTTTTGGAACATGGATTGAGTGTGTGCCGCTGCAAGATCCCCGTTCCTGCCTTTATCCGGCACTTTCCCAATCCTTATCCGATTCAACCGCTCATTCCCGTAATCCCCATGGATCCGCAGGCAAACACGGCGAGTACGTCGTATCGAGCATCGCCTTCTACAATGTCCATCAAAGGGGACTCTGGTGGTCTCTCCCGACTCATTACAGATGGTGAGATTTTCGTTGGCGCGGAGGGCAGGCGTGACCAGATTACAGTTCGCTATCCACTCAGCGATCCCGACGATTCGCTGAAAGCAGCGACCATACTGTATCACTTGATATCGAGCTCAGTTGGCCGACCTCTATGGGATTACCAGTCTGATGCCGAGCTGCTGCAGGGGATGCTGGACGCTATGGACGGTGAGTTCTACTGACTCCGAAGTATATTATTCTCCCCGATTTAACGTCGTATATCCAGCATGCGAGCTCCTATGGAAGAACCAAATCCTTCATCGTGGTGTCAGTGCTGGAAATATCATCCTGGCTGTTAATCCCGGTCCTATAGGTGCCGTAGGATTTCTTAGTGATGTCGAGTTCGCACGCATGCCTGCGGATGTGAGGTTCTCAGGCGATTCAGAATACGCTTCATCTGCAACGAATTGTGACGACAGGCTTCGGTCAGTCGCTTTCGCAGAAACCGCTATCAGAAGGTCAACTTTTCAGACGCAACGCGACGCATTCCTCACTGTATGTTCCCCATCTCTCATCTTCATTTTCCTCCTTACACGAATATAGGGAGATCTTCAGTTCATGGCGCTAGAGCTTTTGCAGGCGGCGCAATGGAAACAGTCTATCAAGCATACCTCCGAGCATGATGTCGAATCATTCGTTTGGGTCTTGGGTTACTGCGTCCTATGGAAGCTCTGCAATAACGCGTACACCATCAACGAATCAGGCAATGAATACATATTCATGAAGGCACAGTTCTCGAAAGCATTTGGGCAACTATCGCTCGAGGATATTATTGAAAATCGGAGTATAGGCGGCCCCGTCCGCTGGTGCAATAAAAAGGAATCGGGGCCTATGGAACCCTTCTATCAAGATCATATCTCGACGCCGCTTCGGGAATTGTTGCAGCATTTCGGTGAACAGGCGCTTTTGAGGACCTTCAGGGACCCGGCCAGAAACCCTTGTTTCGAACTGCTCACGTACCGTACGGTGCGGCAGAGGGTCCAAGAGGCCATTACCCTTTCGCAGATTAATCCTTCTGGTAACCGTTTCCAATAGAATAAACTCCGTGGCTTCGCATACAAAGATCTCATGTGTATTGAGTTTGTATGACACTGACGGTTGCAACTTGCATTTAGCAGTCCTTACCGCGCGAAACAACCGGCCCTGAACTGTTCACTGTTTTGTGATCGACCACGATTTCATCTGATCCCGTTTTAGCTGGTTGCTAATGGACCCAAGCAAATCCGTTGCGTTTCATCATTCTGCGCTTTAATATTGACAAGTACTTGTGCTTCCGATCGTCGAATCTAGCCCGCAGCAGACTGCTGGATATGTAATCTATGTGTATGATGCCTCAGGGCAGCACGCAGGGTCCACCCATATCTCGGATGCGAAGTTAGAAACTGTAGGTGCGTTGCTCGACCTCATCCCAGCCATCTACCATCTTCGTTTCGTTTTCGCCCAGTACAGAACATGTCTTCCCCCAAGTTTCGTGTTGCAATCTGGTACGTTACAATCCCATTTTTCTTGAGATGTCGTAGCTGACAGACTTCTAAATGCAGCGGAGGCGGCATTGGAGGGCTGACCCTCGCTGTCGCGCTCGGTAAATACAGTGATATACCTATAGATGTCTACGAGGCTGCGAACGAAATCGGGACTGTGGGCGCTGGGCTGGCGGTGTGGAAGCGCACATGGGACGTAATGCAGAGCTTGGGACTCGAAGCTGAGATGACGAAGCGCAAGATCCCGCTTCCTCAGGAAAAAGACGGTCTGTTGTCTTCAGGTTCCAGGATCTTGGAGCATCGCTTTAATATCGACGTACTCTGTAGAGCCGTCAGTCATGATTCGTCGCGCAGACGACCCAAAGGGTGGAGCCGATCTCTACCAGCTTGTGTCCTCTTGTGAGTTCAATTATATAGAGCCTTGTCGACACGAAGTCACGAAGTTCATCCTTCAGACGGATCTATTCCTCTCCATCGCATGCATCTTGTAGACATGCTCCGCGACCTTCTCCCGAAGACCTGTACTGTTCACACGTCCAAGCGCCTCTCAAAGTACACCCACAAAGCCGACGGCTCGCTCACGCTGCATTTCGCGGATGGTGAGACAGCTACGACAGACGTCCTTGTCGGTGCCGACGGCATTCACTCCCTTGTCCGCGCGCAGCTCAGCCAGGAGCTACTGGCCGCCGGCCGCCTCTATCCAGGACTCAATGCACCTGATGCGTATTCGAAGAGCGTTAACCCGCGGTGGACCGGGTCGATGGTGTATCGGAGTCTCATTGCTCCCTCGAAAGTGAGGACAGATCACCCAATTTGGTCCACCACCGGGATCTGCGTATGTCGGTCCGATCACATCTGTCAGTGACGCTATCTGAACGTTCTGCCGTCTCCAGTATAGCGGAAAGGGGAAAGTGGGTCTTGTGTTCGGATTTCCACTCGTAGATCAATGTCTGATATACATAGCTGTCTGCAGCACATAATCGCATACCCGATCTCAAACGGCTCCATGATCAACTTCCTCGCATTCTACACTGTTCCTGATGGCGAAGGCATGCCCTTCCCTGGCAAGTGGGTCGAGGACGCCCCAAAAGAGGAGGCTCTCGCGCATTATGTGGGCTGGGAGCCGGACGTACAGGAAATTCTTCAGGTCAGCCCTGTCTGACCCAACTCCTGTGTCTGCAGTCAGAGTAACGCCATCCTTTAGGCACTCGAGCCGACGGTTTCACGCTGGGCGGTCCATGTTATGGGATCCGTCCCATTCGCAGGCCACGGGCGCGTCGCCATCCTCGGAGATGCCATACGCTCAGCCACCTCATTTTTGTCTTCTCGCCCTCATTGTCATGTACTTAGATGCACGCCATGACGCCGCACGTCTCTGCCGGCGCTGGCCAAGCCATGGAGGTAAATATTATCTCCATCTGTAGCTTATTCACTTGTTCATCCATGCTCCCACAGGATGCGTGCATGCTCGGGCGCTTGCACGCGCACGACCTCACGACGCACGATACCGTCCCGGCCGCAATTCAGATCTACGAGGACCGCCGCCTAGCGTTCGCCAATGCTGTCGTTGCCGCCGCGCGCGAGACTGGGCTCATGTACGAGTTTAATGGCCCGGAGTACGACGGCGCGCTGCCGATGGATGCGGATGCGCTGCGACGCTGGCGCGAGGGCATCTTCCGACGATGGGAGTTTCAGTGGCAGGGCAGTCCACTGGAGGAGTGCCGCGAAGCAGAGGAGACGTTGCGACGTGCTGTATTGGTGAACTGATTCGAACGTCAGTGGAGGTGGCATGCTCGGAGACTCTGTCCATCCGAGCTGGGATAGCCGCGTGGATCAAAGATATTTCGAGAGACAGGTGCTTGCATGAACGTGTCTTGAGGACTATCCGTGAGGTAATATAGCAACGCTTTGCAGAGTTAGTGTACGTACCTGACCTGCGGGGGATCGCCTGCGATAAATCGATGACGGCGAACAGCCTCCAGGCTAACACGGCTATAACTTTCATACCCGGGTCTGATACGGCACCATCTCAGCGACTGATGTGAGATCGAGTTCCTATGGTGGTGAGCCAGTTCGACTGACAAGACGATTCGGGATGGCCGTGCGACGAAGAGTAAAATGGGACAACAGCTAATTGTGACAGGTCGTACAGCTGAGTACAGGTAGTACAGTCACAGTACAACAACAAGTTCAAGGACTAGCACAGAAAACGACGACGAAGACATGACGAGAGCGAATGATGGTGCATGGTGATGATGGTGATGATCAGGGTATCAATGCGTTGAGCAAGCGAAACACTGTCCCAACAACCCTAAGTATCAGCACGATACTCAGCACAGAAAACTCGATACACACCTTAAAAAAGCCCAGGCACAACTGCATACGGCGTACGCCGCGCCCACTGGTCCCACTCCTTCCCGAACTCTTTGCGCAGCATCCGGTCCTCCGTCGGCACGCGCCCAAGCAGCATCGCGCTCATATACAGCGCCCACCCTACGACACCCGTGCACAGCGCCTTGCCCGCGATGGTCTCGAGCCAGCCGCACTCCGCGAGCCACGAGCCGGGCCCGAACATGCACACGAGCATGCCGCCCATCGTGAGGATTGCGCCGAGGTAGCTCGGGTGGCGCACGAGCGCATACGGGCCGCTTGTGATGAGCTTGTGCTCGTCGCGGATCGTGAGGTGGAACGTGAAGAGGCTGCCGAGGTGTCGGTATGATGCGAGTCGCAGGGCGCCGCCGAGCGTGAGCGCAGCGAAGCCGCAGAGCCAGCTTGGCGGGAGGGAGATCGCGTGTGCGGTCTGGCCTACGGGGATGAGTGCGTTCAGAACGGGGCGCGAGATCGGGAGCGTGGGGTAGGCCGAGGCGACGAGGACGGTGCTTTCAGCGGCGATGCTGAGCCAGTAGGACAGCTGTCAAAGTGGACATGGTGTCAAAGGTCAGCGATGGAGGGAAGGAAAGATGGAATGGGAGCATACGCCGGCCAGGACGGCGGCCTTGCGCCATGGGAAGAACCGTGAGAGGAGGTCCTGATCGCCGTATCGCTTCGTCTCCTCCTCCTTCGGCGCCGCGTTCGGTGGCGTCGAGGCGATGTAGAACCAGACGCCGGATGCGACGAGGAGAGGCGCCTTGTACAGAGAGGGAACCCCGTAAATCATGGCGATTTCTGGGTGACGGGGAACTCGAAAGAAATGAGGACTGATTTTTAATCCGGTTTGCATGCATGCATCTTATACTCAGGGCCAGGTTGTTCTGGGTGGTTGCGGCTGCCGACCTTCGCGCACGAAAAGGAAGTATCGACCCAGGACTTCTGTGGATAGAGGATGAGAAAACCAACACTTACGATACGGAGATAATTCTGACGACGTCAAATCATTGCACCATGTTCTAAGCGAACGAGCATGACCCTGGTCGAAGCTGCCTAAAAGGCATAGATTGAAGCGGAGCGCTACAGACCGGCCCTTTCTCAGGATTCGTTGCGATTAATAGCACTGCGACTATGGAAGACCGACGCAGGGCGGTGAAAGAACTGTCACGAGCATTGAATAGGGATATTCTGCGCCAATTATGAGTCAGGCTATGAGCTGACTTGGAGGTTGCCGCGCTCGACAGCTAACATGAAAAACAGCCGGAGAACCAAGTATGCCTGAATAAAGAGTTCAAGATATCAGCTAGCGCTCTTCTCTTCGATGCACGATGCGAAACAGCAATGGCTTACTGCGGTGCCTTTATGATACTTCTTCTCTCCGAAAAATCAATCATGCGGCTGACGCTCAGTGATGCAGCGTGGCCGCATGCTCGTCGTTCCCTTTCAGTTTACCCCAAAAGGAACGACAGAAAAGTAGACACACAATATGTCATCTATGATCAAACATGGTAGATGGTTGGTGTAGACATATTGAAAAGCTGCTAATGGTGTTGAGTGGTCGGATGAGCGCGGACTCCTTGAGGCCATCTCAGATACACCGGAGTCCGGCTCATCAGATTTGGTCCGATTGCCGGGACTCTATCCACTCTACTTCATCGGTTCGTCCACTCCTCCGTCTTAACACTCACCATGACACCCGTTGAGCGACGACATCCGGTTACTTCATCGTCGAGTATCTAATCAGAATACCACGATGTGTTAGACGAGATACTCGACGTAATCTGCTGAGATCAGGTCTTCTAATCACTCGTCTCACATAGGCATCGGCGGTCCATTGCACATTCCTCGTCTCAACAGCTTCGACATGTTGCTCTGCACGATGCCAAATCACTATAGATCTGGCGCAAGATCATATGATGACCCAGATAGCGATGCGAAGATCGAAAAACGGGTCCGTTTTCCCCGTGCTTATATTGCTTTTCATCCTAACTTACCATGAACATCGATCATCGAATTGACAACGTCTTTACTGGCTTTCGATTCCGCTCGCATCGACTTGTGCCCTCTCACGCATTCGGTACTTTCATGCTCGTATATGCACGTTCCTTGTCAACTGACTTTGGACAAGATCGAGAGTGTATCATATATTATCACATGAGGTGGACGGATATGTAAGATGATGGGCGCAGGTAGGCTCGCGTATTTCATCATCTCCTGTTCATCTCCTGATCACGATCAGGAGATTTTTCAACTGCGCTGATAAAGTCATAATTTTATGACGTCCAGTTTCGTGCGACGCGGCGTCATGGCCGTAAGTCTTCTGCATCAGGTCAGCAGGGCAATCCTGTCTTCATGAGGTACGTTCTTCCGCTCCAGATGATCCATTCGCCTTGCTTTGGGTATAGTGCCTGTGGGATGCAGTGCCGCTGTCAATGGGCACGCAGGGGCTAGGACTTACGTGCGATCCTGCCTAGCCACCTCGTGGCGATCCATGTACACGGCTTCACTCCCTGACGTATGGCGCTTCCATGAGCGAGAGCCTTGCCCTAATAGAGGCCACCCGGAACAGGTATCTTCACCTCGTGCCCATGTTTACGTAGACCATGCGGTAACATGTCTTGCGCCCACTATCCTCATCCACCGCGCGGCAATCTAACGTCATTCGTTCCTTTCGTTCTCCCGTACTATCTACTAATTGGAGATAGCCATTGCTGACTTTGACGCTCCAGACTTCAAAACAAATTCTAAGAGCCTCTCGCCACCATCAACATCAGCGTCTTTCGTCTGTGAAGCGGGACCATGATGGAAGCACGACTCGCGGAGGTCTTCTGCATCACCATTAGTTTCGCCTTGACAGTAAGTGTCGTTCCTTTTGCTTCCTATCAGAAAGCACTTGACCTGTAACGAATGTTTTAGGCATTCCTACACAAGTACCGACCGCGTGACGACTGAGCTCGCAACTCGCTGCGAATTCCGCTCTGTCTGCAGTAGCACCATGGGCCATATTGTGAGCACATGTATCACCGACTCTACGACGTTTTCTCTCCTTTTATTGCAGCGAGAGAGCAAGCAGCGTGCGTGAGCTTCCGCGATACAGCTATTGTGCCACGACCATGATTGAATCTATACATGGTCCTTCCCCTTCAGGCTATGCTCCTATGCGGGCAGATATATAAAGGTGGCTGGCCGTCGCGCTCTCTCGTTTCTTGCAATGAGTCCACGCTATTCCCGCTTTCTTCCGGATTTCCGTGTGGTTCCTCCAAGACGTGAAGTTCAAGTATGCGGTCTTAGAGTCTCCCGTTGAAGTTCAGCACCAACGCGCCGATCTTGTACGCGCCGAATGATTGGTCTCCCGTGGTCCAGCGATATGGCTGGTCGCATATTTCGAAAAGCAACCATCAATGCTTGTGCCGAACAATGACCCTCGAACTGGCGACTTCTCTTTCCCGCATTTGGATTTTCGAGAGCGTATCTAAATGAAGACTGCCTGGTCGTAAAATGCAACACATAAGCCCGCGGTGCGCTGCTTTGGCCTTCAGATCGAAGCACATGCCGGTGTCTTCGGAGCCGCTTTTGCCTTGCCATTACGCGCCTGGCTCTCATTCTGTCAGTTGTACTCATCTATGATCTCTTGTCCCCTATTTAACCATTCCAACAAGCAGTCATTCTCTTGCTTTGGCGCGTTCTTACTTTTTACCGATTAGGGCGGGTTTCGGTCGACTGGATCGACAAATCGGGGTTCTGGCTTTACGAATTTCTTCACGCTGGGCAGCTTCCCTTTTGATGGTCTAGTACAAAACCTCACGATGGGCCCGAGCACTGGGTTGCTTAGAGTACACCGGACAATAACCTACATGGACGACTTGAGGGTTATGCCGATACACGTGGCATGCGCCTTGCTCCTGATCTCAATCTGAGTCATGGCCACTCAACTAGTTACGCTTTGTTCCTATACGATCCCAAGACAATACATGAGGAGATAGATAACCTATAATTTCACATCGTCACAGGGCCAGTGCTTTGACATTGAGGAGATGTTGAAAGGCGAGCCCATCTGACCGATTGGTCCCCATCCTTCAATCTTTTCCCGATGCTCCGGACATTGATATCGTACATGAACCCTCCCGACATGACCCCCTCAATGCTCTGGCTCGAGGACCAGCCTATAGCCTTCATCACCATCCCACCGGAACACAAACTTGGCCGCGGGCCCGGCGGCCACACGGAGTGCACGCTACCCAAGAGCATCACGAACGCCATCCTCGTGCAGCCGGGCTTCCCGCATCCCGTCCCCGTGCCCTCCTCATCAGTGCACCGCATCGTAGCGGTGCAAGAAAAAGACTGGGGCCTCCTTGCGACGCAGAACATTGCCGCGGGAAAGCTGATCCTTGCAGAGCGCGCGCTGCTGATCACGTTGTGCGAGGCGAGACCTGTCAGGCCCGAGCATATACCTAAGAACAAGATGAGGGAGCAGGATTTGAAGGCTGCTTTTTGGGTGCGAGCGACGCGCTACGATAACGAGCTAATGCGCCTCCTGAGCTGCATGCCCCGCGAGAAAGTGCGTGTCACATTGACAAAAGATGTGTATTGACGGTCGCGAGCATGCAGGCGCGTGTCGCGCACTCCCAAATGCGCAAACGTATGATGGTGCGCATGGCCCAATATGGGGCGTGATGTGCACTAACTTTCTCGAGCTGGGGCGGGAGCTCAAGGAGACATTCCGCGAAATACCCGACAACGACAACAAGGAATACGAGTGCTTCAGCGTGTGCGAGACGCTGTCGCACGTGAACCATAGGTACGCTTGTCCTCCATCTCATATTCTATCGCAACCGCTGAGATGCATGTTCAGCTGCCGCCCGAACGCAGTGGTGACCTTCGACCTCCCGTGCTTCTCCTTCAGGCTTCACGCCGCATGGCCCATTCCCGCCGGCGCAGAGATTACTATCAGCTACATTAATCAATACGCACCCACCGAGACGTGCCAACAATTGCTCGAACTGTTTTACAACTTCACATGTACCTGGGATGCATGCCGCGATCCCCGGACCGACGAGCGGCGCCACTCATTGATCTGGTCTCCGCCCGGGGTAGGGTACTATCACGACCTCACGTCATGGCTTGTCGACTACAAACGTGCGCTGCCGGACGACTACCTCATGAAGCCTTGCCGTGACATGGTGATGCTCATCGAGAAGGAACAATTGCAGGCCGGAGACAATTATGGGGAATACGTTGGTATTTTATGCATGGCATACGGCGTGCTCGGCGATCGCGAGGGCTACCTGTGGGCGCGTTCTCGGGGCAGGCATGTTCCGGTGCAGATGGGCAGGCCCTCGTTCGGGTTCAACACGTATCGTGCTTTCATGCCCGAGAAGCCAGAGATGCATCCGTTCTGGCGGCTGTGCCAGCAGACCTCTCCGAGATCGCTGAGTACTTGTTTGACTTGACACCTGGTCTCTATCGGGCCTATCGTCTGTCTCGACCTAAACAAATAATGGCTCCGTCCAGGTGAAAGGTGAACAGCTATTCAGTAGACATGGCTTGTTAGCGAGAGGGAGCTTGGGTTTTGCTTTTCGCATCTTTGCAGTGGAAGATATCGATGTGACTCCTAGATTTGGTCCAGGATAAGTAGCTAACATAGTGGGGGGAAATTTGTCTGACTGTTATTCACCAAGAACAGACTCGTCTCGACACCGTTTAAGCCGTAAACTGTCTCTACAATGCAACGTCCCAAATCACCCATGAATGAGAAATGGCGGGAACACTTATGAAGCTATGAATCTGAACAGAGTCTGAGCCTCGAGCTCTCCAACTATTGTCTGTGGTAGATGGATTATGGTGGACTGTGGGCTATCTTGCACTGCAAGTACGGTTGGTTTCGACAGCACCCTACAGTGTTTGCAATACCTCAAGGCCTCGCCAACCTAGACTGGTGACTGAAGTACTGACAGACCAGAGTCGTTCTGCAAAGTTGTTTTAGTTTGAAAACCAAGCTTTCCACCAGAAACCATCTTCCGGTTCTCCAGTTTGTTCCTCCTGCGATATACGCATGGCCAATGCAAACGTGATTCATCATCTTGATAACGTTGTTCACGATTGCGACCGATCTCATTTCAGTTTATCATCTGATCTGTGTTTTCGTTATTCGAGGCAAAGCATGACCTTGATCTTGGAAGGTATGTTTCACCAGCTTTATCATCATGTCTGATTGACAACCACGGACTGGAATTCAGGTGCAGGATGCAAAATTTAAATGTCAGACGACGGACATGTTCCAGAAGTGCAAGGTGTGGGGTCTCTGTCTGACTCGCCTTGACCCAAATCTACATGCCGTTGCAATGACCATCTTCACTTTTGGTCACACCCACCGACGACTCTGCGGACTTCTTTTTGTGTGTCGCAGAGCCTAATGCACAAGATGCTCAAGGTACGTATACTATGCCTTCAGAATGATGGCACGCTGGTGCCTGAGCTTTTTTTGCCCCTTGCCAATGCACACCACATTCTGCCACTCTGTGCTCTGTGGCTTCTGCTCATGTTCAAGCGAGAAACAATGCGAGAGGAGGGTGAAAACTAGTGCCATGCCACATTGTTCATGGGGCGAGTGCTTTGATTTCTCAGGGGCTATAAATTCTGAAGGTATGCAACAATTCTGTCCTCATCTCTCATTGTACTCACAATGCCCCCAAGATTGTGCTCCCAATGCATTACTCCCCCTTCCACAGATCCTGGCAAACCAGGCCATCTCTGGTGTTTCTGCCCCTGCAAACAAGTCCTATACTGCGTGCATGCCCCATTTCACTCTATTCGACTGCGATCCTTACACCCAGGCAGAGCCGTGATTGTTCCGACAAGCACTGGGAGATCCACAAGTTCTCCTGCAAGCTAGTACGTGACACGGTCTGCACTTCGACCGTTAGTTTCATCCCGATGATGCTAAGCGGCCCGGGCATGGCACGCCTGCTCATTCAGCTCTGTCTTAATATCGCCAATATCCCAGCGGTGCAAACAAATTCCCTAGCACATGCATCCAAAAGCTCCATGGTGTGCGCTCTCCCCACAGGTATGAAGGACCGCATCCTTGCAGAGGATGGCTTCCCGTGCAGGATGTACATGCCTCCGAGCCTTGCGATGTCCAACGTGGTGCCAATAAATGGGAAGGGCCTGGGGCTGCTCACAAATAGGGCATTTGACCAGGGAGTTGTCATCGTCGGGGAGCGCGTGCTGCTGATTGTGTCATATCCTGCTGCGGGCACGAATTACATGCAGAATGAGGACAATGCGAGCATTGAGTGGGGGTGGGAGCATGGCGAGGATAGAATTCATGAAGGAGTGCAAGTGGTTGATGAAGGACTGTTAGGGGAGCTCGTGCATTGCTTGCCACACGAGAAGGTGCGTGTTTCACATCTACAAAGAATAACATTCCTGATAGATGCGAGCAGGCCGCAGCATGCAGCGCTCTTGCGAACTCACACATGCATGATGGAACCGGTCCCTTGTCTGGCATGCTGTGCACTAATTTTCTCACTGTACCGCTGTTGGCATTGAAGGAATTTGCACCCTGTTAAGAACTGTACGTTTCATTTCTTAACTTGACATCACTCCCTTCGACATCCACACCATGGTCGATGTCCCGTTGCTCTATTCCCTTTATTTAACTATATCCACATGCATGCATGGACGCTATCGCACTGCCTCGATCCACTATTCGTTTCCATCACTGATCGTTGCAGTGCTACCTTATCTATCTCCCCATCACGTTTCACCTT
>SFCI01001032.1:0-12146 GCA_004681135.1 Hericium alpestre | reverse complement strand
CGTCCACGCGAGCATGTCGAGCTCGGTGGGCCCGGCGGCGTCTGCACGACGAGGATGTCGCGGAGCTGCGGGGGTCAGCAGGACGGCAGGAGTGCGGTGGAGAGTGGGAGCGTACCTCGTTGGTGATGCGCTGGAAGATGGGGGCCATGGCGCGCATGTGCGCGACGGAGAAGACGGGGTTGAGCAGCTTGCGCTGGCGGCGGTGATGGTCGCCTGTAGGTCTTATTCTGTTAGCTCTGATTACATTCTGTCAAAGAAGACCTACCCATGGTGGAGAGGATCCCCTGGTTGCCGAAGACAATGCCTGTCGACCTGGGCGAATGTAAGTATGTCCTGATGGTGACAAGTTAGGCAGAAGGCGGGAGACGTACTCGCGAAAGGCATCAGACTCTTCGTAGATGTGTTGGTCTTTGAGGACGATGTGCTGCAGCGCCTGGGGATCGCTCACATACAGCATTGTGTCCTGCGAACATAATGAGCCACGCCCTGCGGCAGTCGCAGTAGGAAGTACTAACGCCGAAGAAGCCGGACAGTCTGACGATGCGTCCAAATTTTCGGATGATATCATCATGAAATTTGTATCCTTGGATGGGATGGAAGAGCTGCTCAAGGTTACCTTCATGCCGTATGTCAGTTGCACTTATCGTGCCCATTGATTGGGATTCTCACCAATGACGAAGGACGGAGAAGGCGGGCCGGGGATGCGGCGAAGAGCGCTCTGCGTCAGCCATCTGCGGGCGAGTTTCAACACAAAGGCGAAAACGGGGGCGGAGAGGAGGAGGAGGATCAAGACGAGCATGGTGTTCGCTGGTTGCGGAAAATAGGCTTCGCGATATATATGTACGGCGAGCGGCTGTCTAGAAGCGCGCGTAATGCGCTTTCCTGGGCAGTTTTAGAGCTATAAGTCGATGCAACGAGTTATGCTCAGCAAAGGTCCACCCGGATCGCTGTCGACACGCAATCAGAATCCTCGGCACGTCCGCAGAGGGCATCCCACTTGCCTTGTCTATCCCTCCAACAGCTTAGATAACTAACATGTTGTCCCACCACCGCTGATCTCATGCCCTCCGAAGCATAGTCTTGATCCAAGCGCTGTCCTCCATGGCCAAACCCCTCGTCAGGTATGGCAGGTCAGCAGACGCTGGGGTGCGAATGCGCCTGTCAGACAAACAAGGCGCTTGACATATGTAGAGCATCCAGAACCATAGTCATATTACAAACGCGACTGAATAGGACGACCCGCCTTCAGAGCTCGGAGAATGGTCATTTGAGCTGATGTTGCCGAGTGGTTCATACTCAATGACACGTTCGTCTTCTCCGGGCCGGCGTGCTCAAATATGTACGAGACAGAGAGTTCCACACACCGGAGCTGCCATCAGACGTTNNNAAACTTCCAGCGCCGTCTGTTCTGTGCCCATCGCATCGAGTCCGTGTCCATCGTATAGAGATCGTGAGATCATGCAGATGGGGAGTGCACTCGGAACTTGAACGGACCGCCGCAGTAATGGTATAAGATTGACATGGGAACCTTAGGCGAAAGACGCTTCTGAGGCAGCCATCAGCGGACTGGGCTGGCGTAGGCACGGCACCCTGAATCGCGGACGCGCTGGGGTCATAGAAAGTAAGTTACAGTAGGGCTCGACGGAGCAAACCGCTAGTGATGATGATGAGCAATAAGCAAGAGACAAAAATATTCTGAACACCTCAGACAAACAGCAGCTCCTTGGCGGGGAGTCGAACCCCGCTCTCCCGCGCACTAAGCACAAACTAAGTGACAAGCGGGTGTACTAGCCGATATACTACCAGGGATTGATATGAGTGAATTACGTCTTGATTACGTCCACTGGGACCTGCAAAGCGGAGTGTGAGGAGTACCCGTGATAAGATAAGATTCCCTGCGATCGGCGCAACTCCCGCGGAAGTAAATTGTCCAATTGTTTCCTTCTTCAACTTTAATTGTCGATCGCCTCGACGAGGACTGCACACCTGTGTCTTGCAATGCCTGTGTCGCAGACTTTCCGTCTCTATTCCGGGATACTCTAGATAACGCTGTCAGCTCAGCTTTCCCCTCAAGTCCCTCTCACCCTTCGCTCTTCAGGCTTCACCTCTTGAATCTATACCCATCGCAGACGACAACCGCTCTCCCTTCCTAAAGGACCTGCGCCAAGGTCCATAAACTTCCTCATCACATCTCGAACAGAAACGAGGGCCGTGCTGATGACATGGTACGTGGCTACTCACTGAAGCACTTATTGCGATAAAACGAACACTGAGAGCAGGCGTCGGCCCAGGAAAAGAATCAGCTGCTCGGCTTCGAGCACTCACCGACGGGACGCGGCACCCTCGACATCCTATACACCTGCCTCCCCATCCTCGTCACCTGCGTTTGGACGTCGCTGCATGTTAACTTGAGCACCAAACCGAAGACCCCCTGGAAGCGTTTCTGGAGGAAAGTTAGAAACATGCTCATATCGACCCTGGCGCCGGAGTACATACTCAGCGCTGCGCTTATGGAGCACATAGCCGCTCGGAAAGCCATGCATACCATCAATGACCATCACGCCATTCATTCTTTGGGCAATCATGTGGAGGACATGTGGACACTCACAGACGGTTTTTTCTCTGGGATGAGAGGATTTCGGTTCGAAGGACAACAAATAGATGCTGACCGCATCTTAGCCCTCATGAAAGAAGGGAAGGTCTTTCCCGTCTGGTCTCATGCACGGGCCATCAGAGACAGGAGCAAATCTGACCACTTTTCAAAGGTGTTTGCTTGCACACAGGCATCATGGCTTGTCATCCAGTGCCTCGTTCGTAAAGTGGAGGGACTGCCAACATCTCTTCTCGAATTGGGGACCATCGGATACGTCCTGATATCCGTTGCCGTATATGGACTACTCTGGGACAAACCGAAGGACGTCACTACCCCCATTGATATCGCCTCTCAGAGTGTTGTTTCTGCGGACACTATAAAGATTGAACACGCTGACGAGGAACACGAGAAAGAGCAAGACCCATTCGCAAACCAACCGATTCTCATAGCATCCCCACACCGCCCCACCATTCGTTCATTTATAGAACGGCATGCAGGCAGAATAGCCATGGCTCTCTTGGTTGTGTGTTGCGCGGTATATGGTGGATACCATTGCTTCGCCTGGAACTTCGTCTTTCCCTCGCCTGCTGAAAAGCGGTTGTGGCGCGTGAGCTCCCTCCTAACGTGTCTTCCGGTTTTCTGGATTGCTTTCATATTGAATGATACGACCGGATACAGCTTCCATCCTATTGTGTACATCGTACTAGTTACTAGCTACGTGTTATCCCGGGCGATACTAGTTGTCGAGATGTTCATCAGCCTCCGCCATATGCCTGCCGGAGTTTTCGAGACTGTACAATGGACCAATCTCATACCGCATTTCTGACCATGACCAGCTACTATAACTTTCTTCTCCAGACATATGCCTTCACTTACTGTTANCTTTCATACCTACCGGTGTGGGGATTCTCTTCGCGCTCCGTCTGTACTTACGATTCTCGCACTGTCCCTTGCACGTCTTGTTTACTTCTCTTCTACGGACCACGATCTCGATTAACGACAGTGTCACAGCAGACGAAACATATATATAAATCGAGATCACNTCCTTCCTATGTTCCTTCGCACGAGGCAGGTAGCCGTTGACTGCAATAAAACATACCGTTTCAACTAGATCGCGACCAACTTCCCTNTCCTGAAATGCATCTATGTGATATACGAAGCTATGCGATGCGACACTACGGCAATCGCGTCCCGCCGACCTGAAGGCATAAAACTGAGTGAACATCGGCATTGGACAAAACTAAGAGCTGCCAAATACCTGCTGGACGACGGCCTGGATCTCGTCGTCATCTTCCATCTCCAACTGAAGCAGAGACACGCCGTCGATCAGGCGAATGATCAAGGAAAAAGGGCAAGACGCACGCTTTCCGGGGTATCGTCGTCCTCTGGCCGTAGGCGCTTGCCCTGGTAGATGAACCGGATCGTCGCTGCATACAGAAAACGAAGCAACGGGTGTTAGAGCGATATTCTGAGCGTCATACCAATGATTTACGCACCTGCNTCCATATTCCATGCTTTCTAACAATANGATNGGGCAGGACGTGTCATGTCAGCCTCATGCGACGTCTCGGCCAAGACATCAATGCACACGCACCGCAGCTGCAGTAAACACCTTCCGCACATACTGATTCCGCTTCAAAGCGAACTTNACCTCTATTCGCAGCCGTTAAAATCCTTNCCCTGCAGNGATTCGAAGGCGACACGCTCACCGCGGCCCTCGTACACNACCCGCACCTGGATCTTCGGCTTCACGTCCGACTGCGACGCCTCTTCTTCGACCTGGGATTGTTCNTGCTCGCTCATTGCTACAGTCGTACAGGTGGTAAGAGATACAGAGGCGACACGGGCGGGGTATCGNTGGTCGGTGGTCACAGGTTGTGGGGCTCGCAGGAGACGCGTGTTTGGACGACAAACAGACACGCGCTTGGAGACGCGTCCTGTCACGGCACGGTCACGCGTCTCGTTTACGATCGCTCATGGGCAGCTCAGTCGTGTTTGTGCAGTAAGGTATAAGTAAGGGCCCGTCAGGGGATTACAACAAATATAGAGCCCGGTGGTTANAGATACACAGCGCCAGTNGCGTAAANAGACGGAGACGGAGAGGTNCGGTGCGNTGCTGCTCGCACATGGCGAGATGTGATGACAATAAGCANCGGTGCAGTGTCACAATCAGAACGGGTAGGGTCAGAGGAACAAGGCCAAAGCTACGAGTGATCATGACCACCGCCCAACTGAACGTGTCCGAGGAGACGTCAGACAGCATTTCTGAGATAAGTTATGGAGACTTGCCTGTTCGAGATGCGCGTCAATGATGTCGCCGTCCTCCATGTCTCTCTGTAAGACAGAATGATATCCATTGAGTGACTGTTTTCGAAAAACGTAGAGAAGAAGAGGCGCACATCTGCCGGTGTCTCTTGTGGCGTTAAGCGTACACCTTCGAAGACAAATCGCAATGTTCCTGTGTCGATTGCGCACTAATGAGCTTCGAATAGCATGACACAAGTGGATNTCACTCACCGGGGTCCTTTTGGAAGCGTTTCTGAAGATTTAAGAAAAAGAAAGTCGGCCCAGAACTAGTTACCGCAGAAGGGAGTGAAGACGAACCTCGGCAGCATCGAATATCTTCTTGAATGATGTATTTGCTTTCACTTTGATGGTAATGGCTTCAAGAGAAAGCGAATATAGCATCATATACAAGAAGAGACGACCGAGATATGATTACATTCGACCGGCAAACAGAGATGGAAGCCTGTCAGAGTTCTGGACAAGANTAACAATGCGATTACTCACGCGANCCCTCGAAGTTGATCGTGATATTAAGCTTCGGCTTCACGTCCTCCGGATCTGCAGACATCGTGCTCTATGTCGTCGTTGGGGCTGGCTGAAGGTGAAGGTGAGCGCGGGGAGGTTCGCGGCGAAGTCGAGGACAAGGTGCAGATGGTCACGACGCGCCGTGACGACCGTGTTGTTTGTTCCGCACAAAGAAAAGCAAGATAAGATAAGATCTGACGTTGGGTTTCGCCTCGCCGCCGCCTGCCGCCGCTCTGCGTGTTACTTTTGTCAAGGACCTGCTGGTCTCCTCTCTTGAGTTATATACTGCACATCGACAGACACTATGGAACCATCTGTCCAGGCTAATAAGGATGCAGATACAGAATATCTGGTTCGCAGGTCCATGACGAAGGGCTACCAACTGGGTTCTCTCGTGGCGCCGCCCTTATACGTGGGTTTCATGCTCACGAGGAGACGAGGCGTTCCGTTCAGTATAAATCGATTCCTTCGAGCCACGTGGATAGGAAGCGCTGCTGGTAGCTATGAGTCAATCGTTCGAAACAGGTGTGTTTGCTGAACTTGCCGCGTTCTGACCAGGTCTTGTAGGCGGTGGAGCGTTCGGATACGTCAGATCGGTCAATTCCAGCGCGGAGACACTCAGAACGCGCAGGCTACGTGCTGTATACGATGTAAACATTCATCTTTTTTATGCCATTTCAGTTGCTCTCAATCCATTCATCGTCAGAACGCCTCCATGAGGGCAGACGATCACGCAACCATCGGAGCCATCGTCTTTTCAACTCTCACGACGGCAGTCCTTTGGAATCGTGCGAAGGTCATACACTGTGAGTTGTACTTCATCGTATCACAAAGAGAGAAGCCCGCTCATTCATTGGTTTGTCTAGTGGTCTTGGGCGGAGCTGGGCTGGGTTCTGATCTAGGCCTGCTCGTTCATGGTGTCAAAACGCTGTCTGGTGACGTGCCTTCCAGTACTCAACCTGCACCAGCCAAAGAGTCGTTGCAATGATCGCTTTGTTTGTCGGCCCAGTAAGTCGTCCTATGGGCTATCGGGGGAGATGTACTGACTTCGCGTGGAGTCTTGTTCCATGCAAATAGAACGGATACGTTCGGATGTCAGCCATCTTTTGAAGGTCTTGTGCAGCGTGGGGGAACACACTATTCCCAGGTTGCTCTACAGTAAGGTGTGGCCATTCCCGGCTTTATATATACATACGGCAGGGATGCGGGGGTAGGTACCGCGTACCTCAATAGCGGCTTAAACCGAGAACCACACCTCCGTCAGTATTCAATATATCCTCCGCCATTGATGCAGCCTGCCTACTTGGCGGCATTCACAAATGTCGTATCAGACTAGCGTTTAGCATGAGCAAAGCACAAGTACTGCAATCCAGTTCTTATAATCATGGATCACTACTGACAGTTTGTTTTTGTTTATGAATTCCCGACATGACTATAAGTATTACTCATGTCTGCTTTGACGTTCGTTCGTCTCCCTTTCCCCCCATCTTATATGTCACCGTCTCTCACTTATCTTCGCTTTCAAACCCATTGTTTCTGTTGTTGTCTGCTCGTCTACTATCTGCCATCTTGGAGGAGATACCCACAGATCCTTGATAACCTGCAGATCGTTGGAGAAGGGGGATGTTGAATCTAAAGTTGGAGTATCGTCCGCGTCGTTGCTCCACAGCAGCCCGCAGGAGACAATGAAGACCAGTTTTACCCAAGTACGTGCACGAGCAATGGCAAGGGGAGCATACAGTTCCGGATCCGAGTTCCAAGCCATGTGCAATTCTGGTATAATATCCGAGAAACCAGCATACGAATCAAACAAGGATCTAGCAATCAATCACAGCCAACCTCGAAATCTACTAGCGTCTACTTCGTCTTCTGATTCCAGCTGCAACCCAACCACATCAGCACACTCCACCACCGCACAAAAAAGCACTCACATATCCATAAACAGCTTCCACAGCACCGAGAACATGAGTCCCTGGCACCCATTCGCGAGGATGCGCGTCTTGAGCCCGCGCCCGAGCAGGCCGGACACGCCGTCCACGGCGATAACGGCGCGCGCGCCTGCACGTACCCGATGCGCGTCTCGTTGACCTGGCGGTACGTCTTGACAACGCGCAGCGAGTTCGAGATGCTGTCGGAGACGACGGAGGCGACGAAGCCGATGAAGGCCTGGCGCGCGAGCGTCTGCAGGAGGGTGTGTGCCGGCGGCAGCGCGCCTTGTAGGTAGTTGTACGTGCCGAACCACTGGGCGCGGTCAGTGGGGTGCGGAGTGTGGGGGTGCGGGGCTTACGGGGTAGTGGCCGACGAAGGTGGCGGCTGCGGTCGCCCAGGCGCCGTAGAATAAGGACACGATGCCGTACATTTGGATCTGGTGTTACGGGTTTTAGGACAACCAGGTCGTAAGAAAATAGAGTAGCATTTTACCCTCTTCTGAATGATACCCCATCCTCGCTGGCCCTGCGTCTGCAGGGTGGTCTTCACCGTATCGACAGGCGTGAGGATCATCCTGAAGAGCGCAGCCGCGACGCTCGTGTACACGCGCAGCTCCGCGAGGAACTGCGTCGCGACGTCGGCCGCGTTGCTCTGGATTTCGCCGTTGATCTCGAGCGTCACGACGTCCGGCTTCTTCACGATGCACTTGAACAGTTCCGAGGTCGAGCCCACCGAGAACGGCGCGAGGAAGGACGTTGGGTTCGGCGGCGCGGCGTAGGATGTCGGCGTTGGGAAGGAGAAGATTGCAGATGGGTGCCGTGGGGGGTTGTAGAATGGCGGGGATGCGGGAGGGGAAGCGGGCCGGGTGGGGGGATGCGAAAGGGTATGGGGTGTGCAGTCCCATGTACATGCGGATGTACGTGGACGCGCGTCTGGGCGAAACCGGTGCGGGGGGTTGGTGGGAGAGATGTATAGTCATTATACGATGGATATGCGGTATCACGGTAGACGTCTTCGTCGGCGAACGCCTGTGACGGCGGTTTGTCTTTCGCTTCTTCCTCCTCCTCGTCCAGTTCCACTGCAACAGACCAGACCAGGTTATCAGTCCATCGACTCCTGTGATAATAATACAACGCACCCATCCACCAATTCTTTTTCGACGTCAGCGTAACGCGCTTGACGTGCATCGACGATCTCGAGTGCGATCTGGACGGTATTTGTGGCGTGGATGGCGCCATGGTTGGAGTCTGCGAGCCGCGAGAGTTGGGTTGGGTACGGTTGATCATGTCGATGGTGGTGGTCGTGGTGTTCGTTGTTGAGCTGAGCCCACATACCCCATGACGGCAGCAGACAACGAGTACAGGATCTGGACGCGCGTGTTTGCTAGGCGCTCGAAGCCTCGACCTCATAGACTTCCTTTTCCGGGCTACGACAGCGTATCTTTTCTTGCAGGTAAATGGACGACCAACTCTCCAACTTGCCTACAAGTCGAAGCACACGTCCCTTGCACGATATTATGCGCGCGATGCATTGCCATGCACGATGTGGCTAACAACTCCCAACTCCCACTCCCGCCCCTTGGGATAGTGCTGATGAGACACAAGCCGTTTGATGACCAGGTAGGCGACGAGATTCCACGCTGAATGGTGACAGGATAGCACCGACTGCCTGCGTGCCGGATGTTGGCCCCCCGCCCCTCGGAACCTCCACAAAACATCGAGCGTGACGACTGATGGTCTATGTATGTGAAGAGAGGTTGGTATAAGAAGTACAAGGTATGGTCTTCATGAGTGGCCCGCGTCCAAATTGCGGCTGGGACCAAGCACTTGTTCTCGCTTTCGTCGCCCACAACGTACAAGGTGAGCACATCCACTCGGTTGCGACTGAGATAGCCTGTGCCTTCTGTGGTTGGACAACGCATCGACAACGAGAGCGTCATATAAAGTAGCCAAAGACTCAACTCACCATCACGACTGATGATTGACTTCCCATATCTTCCAGGACCGTTCCTCGACTTGTCCGGGAGATGGACTGCCACCAGTCAAAGTCCTGACACTGTCGGCGCTAGCGCTGATCAGCCATATGATTCGCAGTATGATGCCCTGACCACATTTGACAGGGCGATGACCCATGAATGGCTATATGATCCATTGTAGGTTATCGTTTGCGCCCCCCTGTGCATTTAAATCAACCTTGGAAAATCTGAAGTCCTCACAATGTGCATTTTCATCGAGATACCAAGCTGATCATGCTTCACACCCTCCGACTGAATACCTTCCGAATGTCCAGTAAGTCTACATCAATGTGTCCCAAGCACCAAACTGATTGCTGCCTCACCAGACTGGACCTCGAGACCGAACCATCGCATGGAGGCGCGTCATTATCCGGCGGCGCTGGCCCCGATCAATCACGGTATCTACGATATGGCCATGCTCTTTCATCCGTGACGACGGCAAGTGATCACAAATACAATGCACCGTAAGCCAACACTCCTACCTCTAGGGCTCGAACTGACCCTAGATGATTTGAAGTAATCTCCCAATTGCATCTTCATCAAAAGAGCAGCTCGACTACGGTCCATACTACGCTCCGATCGTCCGGTGAGTCTACAGCAATGCGTTCCGGGCATTACACCATCTCATCTCTCTCCAGAATAGGTCTTCAGACAGAATCGTCTCACAAAAACACTCTAAGGCCCAGCTCTCCGTCTGCCGACGACGATATTCCAGCGCACATCTCTATTAGCCACCAATCGTCCCACCAATCTGCTGATCTAGCCACCTCTTCAAGTGCCAGTCAATGTACCCCAACTGCAACATCCACAACAGCACCAGAGACGGCGGCGCCGGCTTCTGCAGCGGCTGCATCTACTTCCCGCGGTGCACATGACGTCGATTGGGAGAGGCATGATGCATATCATAAGGCGAAAAAAGAAAGTATGATTGTGACGCATCGCCTATCCAATATGAAGTGCCCGAAGCGTAAATCGCCAACGCATCCCCCAGACACGCGGAGCGAGGACTCGCAGGCCAAGCACAAGAAGAGGAAGCAAGAGAGTCCTACCACGAAAGCAGCGCCAGCAGGCCAGAAAGATGAAGGGCGAGAGAACGGTATGGATACGGTGCAGCTTTCCGAGCAGGTTCGTAACCCTTTGCAGCTTGGTGATAACAGATCAGGGATGGAACAAGGTGCGTCCGTCCACCAACGAAATGACTGAGACTGATCGCAAGTAGATGGCCTGCGCGATCGTGCTCTTCATGATTGTATTGCCGCGCTGAAGACTGAAAACGCTCAGATTCGTTCAAAATTGGACCAGCTGTTGGAGAATGCCAAAGTGGCCTTCGAAACAGAGAGAAGACAAGCTGCGCTGAGAATCTGCGATCTCAAATATACGGTTGACGACCTCCGAAGTCAACTGGGCAAGCTGGAAGGTGATTCATACCGCGCTATTGCAGCGAAAGATTGGAAAATTGTAGAATTGCAGATAGAGCTGCATAAACTACACACAGAGGATCGAAATCAGTCGTAGACGAGACGCTATGCACCTATTCCAACTCCATGTATCAGTGGCCGCGGGTATGCCTGCTGTTTTGGAGAATGCGGGTACGAGCGCGAGCTTCGTTGGCCTCACGCGCGTTGTACTCCTGAATTCCTTCCCGAATGTACTCATCTGCCTCCGCCTCTGTCCAACCGTAATATGATACGAAAAAGTCCCGGGGCTTCGCATGGCCAGCTTCCTCCCGAGCTTTGAAATCGAGCAAACGTTGATGATCAGCGTCCGATTCCGCCTGAACGCGGTCCATCACAGCATAGAATTCAGCGTGAGTCATGCGGCCGTTGATGTATTCTTCTTTAGCAAGCCGTAGTTCTCTCCTTCGTTCGGGGCCCCTGTCGCCATGCGGGAACATGACTGATTGTCACAGACCATTAGAATGTGGCTCTGCGGGAGGAAAGAACGGCCTACCCAACGAGGCCCTTTTCTCATCTGATATCGAACAATAAATTACTGCATAACCAATCAGACACTTAGAGGATCGTTAACTTACGATGGCTCGAGATAGCGGACTGCAGAGCTTCAGCTTCGACGACGCAGCTCTCCGCTTGGCGTGGCACATTGTCCATCGACATTGAGATGCCTGTGGGAGATGATATGGCTAGATGGCGACGTCGATCAATGTCGGAGGCGTGAAATATTCTCCTGGATAGAGCATGTGGTGAATGAAGATGCGGCTTCGAGCGGACGCCGATCAAGACTCACGGGAAAAGGTGATATGAATAGCTTGCTGGATAGACAGATCTTCATGGCTGGTTTATATGCATGCATGCATGGCCAGCGAGAGGGTGTTATTGTACAGCGATTAGAGCCAATTGTTTTCTATCTTTTGTGTTGCCGTCGTATCGCCTCCGGCTAAGTACGCCCTGCGTCAGTATGTCGGCAGTGGTGAGCGCATGGCCGCGTCTAAGACCACCTCTTCGCCATCGAAAGGAATAGCCAAGGCATACAATTTGTCGAGATGATCGCAGTCGCGCCTCCTAGTACTAGTTAGGCAGACGCCCTGACTTGGGTGCACCAGTTGCAGAACAAAAGAGTCTGGGGAATCTGACCAATGCCATTCTAATTCATGTTTTGCATCACTGATTGTAGAATTTAAATTGGAAAGGGAAACAGTCAATTGCGAGCTGAAACACTGCATCGAGGATAACTGCATCAAGGCTTGAGAACCAAAAGTGCGCCCCGACACCCTCAAACGATAAATACTATGTGATTAAATGACACCCTCAAACGACCGGTTGCCATATTGAGTTAGATCCC
>SFCI01001031.1:0-12164 GCA_004681135.1 Hericium alpestre | reverse complement strand
CGCGCTGCTGACGGAGGGCATGGGTGCGGCGGGCGCCGACGGGCTCTCGCTGGCACTCTCAGACGCTGTCGCAGAAGCATTGGACGAGGACCCGGAGCCTGCGACTGGCGCGCTCGACGGTGAGGGCGTCACAGCCGAAGTAGAGCAGCCAGTGCTCGCCGGAGCGGTGCCGGAGCTGGTTGCATCTCCGCTCGAAGCCGGCACTGCCGTGCTCGAGGTGGGAATTGAGGGGCTGGGCGTCGCGGTAGGCGGGGTAGACGAGGGGGGAGCGGCGGGCTTACTGCTGGAGGTCGACGACGCGGGCGCTGGAGCGGCATTGCCGTTGCCGCAGAAGGTGATAAGGAGGTTGACCTGGAGCATGGGGAACAATCAGAGATTCGGCATGATTACGATGGGGAGAGCAGTACTGACATCATCCACCTCGCAGGCGACCTGGACCTGGTTATCGTCGGACTTGAAGAAGGCCGTGCTGCAGTCCGGGGTGTTACCTGGGGGATGTATAAAATCAGCGCGGACTGTTGAACGATCATGGGTACTCACAGGCTGCGCCCTGTCCATCACATCCATTGTAATAGCTATGAATGATATCAATATCAGCTCTTTACCACCGCACCTAATGCGGCCGCTTCACCTGAATGCCGTGGGCACGTTGAGAGCGTGGCTGGAATAGAATGGGTTCAGATGGCGAGGAAGCAGTGTGATAACAGGAACGCACGGAGAGATCAGAGAGATGTCGGTGCTGGAACCACAGCCAGGGCAGTGCGCGTTCTCCAGGGTCATCTCCATCAGAGTGCAGTTCTCGCCGTTGAAGTTGCATCGTCCTCAAAAAACAGAAATATTTAATTGAGGAAGAGGCCTTCCTGACAGCGACTAGGGCGTACCATCCTGAAGGTAACTGCGAAAAAGGGTAAATAAATCATCGTGTTCTTCGTCCGACGTTGAGTACTCACGCAATACCAGAGATGTTATCGTTCTTCGTGTACGAGTTGTTGATCAACTTCTGGATAGTGCCATCGAGGACGAGCGTGGCCTAAAATTGAAGTTGGTAAGCTGTCGTTGTATAAGTTCAAGCCAGGCCACTCACGTTGCCGAAGCCACACCTGGTGCCAGTAAGAAAAATCAGAACGCTCGCTCGTCCATGAATTGTGGACCCACTGGTTGTCGAAACGAATCGTGTGCGATTCCGCGTTGACTGCAGCCGCGCCTGTCAAAATGGCCGCAAAGGCGATAGAAACGAGAGTGGATGCCATGGGGGCGACGAGTCTGAGAAAAAACGAAGGTGTCAGTTATACAAAAGAGAGACGGAGCGAGGCAGTCGTCGCGCTGGAGCCTCAAGGTGGTGAGAGTCAACAAGCAGGTTCTATTTTTTGGTCTCGCTGGAACTGGAAACCAGCGTTGCAGAAACGACGGTTCTGCCTGTTCTGGCACGCGCGCGTTCCTAAAACGTCTCGGACATCACTACAACAATCTCCAGGGACGAACGTGTTTCATGCGGGGTTTGCGAAGATGGCCCGTAGTCTGATAAGGAAAGCATGTTTGAAGTGTCTGAGGGGGCTGGTATGCCTTGCTCGGAGACAAAATGCAGGTCTGCAGCCGGTTTCGACATGATGAACGAAGCATAGTGTCGAACGGCCGCGTCGAACAGGGCCTCTCTTACATATAACGCGATGACTCCGGTGAGCAAATCAAAAGCGTGTCGTGATTTGTGCGAGAAAGACGAGATGCTCTCCGTACGCGTCGCGGGCACTGATAACTGCACTGATCGCGGTCCATCTTGGCGGATGTCCGGAGCGTCGCGAGCCGCCGCGCCCCAGCTTCAATCACATCTCTTCATCCCACCACCGTCGGTTCCAAATACGGCGAGGCTGCGTAATGGGCCAGAAGGAGTGTTTTAAGGGTCTTCTTGGAGGCTAACATTGTCGCGTATTTCTGTGGATTCTGACATACTCACATGATGAAGAACAAAAGTCAGCAGAGACAAGCAGGTACCAGAATCACATAAAAAGCCGTCTGGAGTAGGTGTCCAGCATCGAGCTCAACAGTTCGATTTAGTACTTATCCAGCATGTCCGATCTCTCCAACTCGCAGGTGTGGTTCAGTACGTACCCATGTTTTCCTCTGACAATCTGGTGAATTCACCTATGTGTCAGTAACCGGAGCATCCAGCGGGCTCGGAAAATCCCTCCTAGAAGCCCTCCTGGCCGAAGGCAGTCGCGCCGTCGCAACTGTGCGGAAGCCTGATGCGCTGTCCGATCTGCAGGCCAAGTACAAGCCCGAGCAGCTTCTCGTCGTGACCCTCGACGTGATGAACCCGTCGCAAATCGAGGAGGCGTTCCGCCGCACGAAGGAGCACTTCCAGCGGCTCGATGTCGTCGTCAACAATGCGGGCTACGGCCTCATGGGCGAGATAGAGATGACGCCGGAGGACCTGGCGCGACAGCAGATCGAGGTCCTCTTCTGGGGCCCCGTCCATGTGACAAAACAGGCCAGTTGCTTGATGACTATTTGCTTCCTGCGAGACGCATCTGATCGTTCCACCAGGCCATCCCATTCTTCAGGGAAGTCAACCCCAAGGGCCATGGAGGACGCATCCTCAACATCAGCTCCGCTGGCGGCTACTCCGCCAACGCGACCCTGGCCTTCTACTCGGCCGGAAAATTTGGTAAGCCCCCGACGCCGCTCACTCGCACNCTAGACGGCTCATCCGCTTCTCAGCCCTCGAGGGCTTCACGCAGGCGTTCACGCGCGAGATGCCGCCCGAGTGGAACATCAAGGGCATCATCATCGAGCCCGGAGGATTCCAGACGGGCTGGCGCGACGCGAACCTGGTGCACGCGCCCGCGCACCCCGCCTACGGGCCTGACAGTCCCGGCGCGAAATTCAGAAACATGGCATTCACGACGTCGTACATCGGCGACATCCACAAGGCCGCGCAGGCGATGATCAGGATCGCGCGCGAGCCGGACCCCCCGCTGCGGCTGCAGCTGGGTACGGACTCGTTCGGCATCGTCGCCCACAGGGCGAACGCCACGCTGAAGGAACAGGAGAGGTGGGCCGAGCTGAGCCATAGCACGAATTTGGATGGGTTCGGGACAGGCCCGGAGATCCTAGAAGCTATCAAGGAGGCGTTGGATTAGTGTTGAGTGTATACCCGATAGTGAGCCGGAAACTAGAACTAGCAATCTTCGACTGTACGCAGTACACCATAAGACCCATGAAGCTCGGTCCTGACACGTCACGGTTGAACGACTTGGCCTACTAGTAAGTAGGTGAGTTGAGGCCGATGTCAATCAGCCCATAGGTGAATAACGAAATTTACCGCCTGGTCCGGATGGCAGACTGTTTCGGGGCAGATGGATAATTCAATTACATCTTCGGAGGAAAGCCCGGCGAACATACGAATGAAACTCTCGCACGACGTTGCATTCTGCAAGCGCGCGCATCACTCATGTTGAGCCCCATCACAGAGGGTTGAGAGTAAGACAGAGTTATATAAATCTGCAAGTATGACACGTAACCTCCAGCTCCAAGGTCCATTATGAACGAGCGAAGTGTATGGCAAGACGGCACTGACAGATTAAGTATAATGTATACAGCTGATATCGATTCCTCCTGAGTGCCATTATGGCCGATACGCATGAGGCACGAGACGACAAGTCTACAGACTAAACCACAAAGGAAAGACCGAATACGTACACGAGACAGAATGACCAGAAACAGCGAAAGAGGCAACCGAAGCGACTTAACCTTACCCACAAACTTGTCAATCTTTCTCCACTCGATCCTTTAGACTGCGCTGTATGCGGTTAGCCAGGCTCGGCTTCGCAGCATTCTGGTCCCTGCCGCGATTCGCGGGCCCTCTTCCGCGCCCTTGGCCCTGTCCTCGACCACGGCTATTCGAGGTCTGCGCAGAGCCTCGCCGATTGTTCTGATTGTTGTTGCCAGAGCCGCCTCGGCGGTTAGAGCTCCCCGGCTGAGGCGGATCTCCCATGCGTGATTCAAGCGAGCGGTGGTGAAGCGCAGTCGGAGACCCGTCGACGACAAGTGGCTCGTCGAAGCCGAGGTCATTGTCGTTCAGCCAGCCATTCGCCCCATAGCTTGAGTTGGGCGATAATCCAGGAGATGTGCCAGAAGAGAGGGGGTGGTACGTGTCATATTCTGAAGGATGAACAGGCTGGGGTCCATAGCCTTCAGGATAGTCTTCTGGATGATAGCTATCAACGAGAAGATAGTCATAAGGGGTTAGACCTCTACGATCATAATCCCGGTCCGAGTAAGGAGAGTAGTCGGCTCTGCTGTAGGTCGCTGGGACAGGACTCGGCGACCGGTCGAAACGAGAAGGACGAGGGTCTCTCCTGTGGTCGAGGCCGTGGTCATATTCTGGTGACACTCTAGCCCGTTGTCGTGGTGGACTAATCCGGTCGTCTTCGTATTGCGGGCCATCCCATCCGCGCTTGCGCGAATACGGAGCACCACGGTGATCCGGAGGCGGAGGGGAATAATGATCTCCAGGCGGGCGTCGGTATCGCTCGGTGTCTGACACTCTGCGCATACCGACGTGCTGGCCGTTTGTGTGGTGTGAGGTTGATGGCTCGGGACAAATAGACTGGACCGGTGGAGGAGAGACACCCCAATCACCCCAGCCACCATCGCCTCCAAGATTATCTGGATGAGGATCACGATAGATCTCAGGGGCCCAGCCATTGGTGACCGGAATGTCTGGGTATGAAGCAGTAGCATTGCTAGGCTGAGGTATCACAGGTGGCAGAGGCTGCGAGATCTGAGCCGCATATGTTGAATTAGGAATAAGGGAGGGCTCTCCTCGAGCGAGGGGAAGTCCAGCATGATCAGCCGACATCTTCGAATGCTGGAGAGGATGTGTAAACCCAGACGCAGGAACAAGAGTAGCCGATCCACGTTCAACATTTCCGGACGCAACTTTTTTCGCCTTTTTCGGCTGGCCTTGAGACTGAGCATTCCGCTGAGCATTCGCCTTTTGAGTAGAAGGACTACGAGAGGTTTGACCGGTCTTCACAGGAGGAGCCAGGTCCTTCTTGCGCGCCAGAGATTCCCGAGCCAGTTCCGTCGATCCAAATGGCATGTCGGTATTGACCTGTCGCCCCGCCTCAGTCTGAGCAGGAACAAATGGCATCGCTGACACTTTGCGAGTCTTCTGAGATGACGTTTCAGCATTCTTGGATTCATTCTTATGCGCCTGGGCTATGACAGCAGGCGGTGGACGTGGGGGTAGGCTAGCGTGCGGCGAGACGAGACCTGTAGGAGACTTCGATGCTGGAGGAGCTGCGATTGTCGTCGGAACAATAATCCTCGGAACGGGCGCGGGGGTAGGTTTTGGTGTAGCGACGGACGGTGTAGTGTTGCTAGGCAGCCGAATCTTGTCATTCTCGGCCCTTTCTGGTGACACGTCCATGGATGCGCTGCCGCTCTTCGACCGCTGATCCTGCTCCCGTGCTAACCTGATCTGCGCCGCTTCGGCCTCACGAGCCCGCTGTTTGCTCGCCTGCACTGCGGCACGCTTGGCCTGATATTCTTTATCCTTTTCCTCCTTGAGCCGCTCCTCCTCTGCAAGTCGCCGCTGTTCGCGAGCACGTTGTGCTTCAAAGGCCGCCTCGGCTGCGCGGCGTCTCTCTTCTTCCGCTTGGCGGGTCTTTTCCTCTGCTTCTGCAGCCAAGCGTTGCTTTTCTGCAGCCAGGCGTTGCTCTTCCGCAACTCGCCTAGCCTCAGCGGCAGCGGCGGCCTCGGCTTTTCGTCTCTTCCATTCTTCCGCAGCCTCCGCTTCCGCCTCGGTGAGCTTCTCCATTTCCTGTCGCAGTGCCTCAATGAGTGGTCCCTCGCGCACGAACAGCTCATGCAGCCACACGAAGAGCCGCCTCGAGAAGACGAACAAGTCCTCCGAATGCTTGCTTGCGTCCTTCGTCTGCTCCTTGGCCTTCTGCACGTCCAGCTTGACCTGCTCGGCCTCCGCATACAGTCGTTCAGCAAACTCGCGGGTCTTGAGCGCCTCCTGCATCATGCGATCGGACTGCTGCCTGGTCATCTCAGCCACCTTCGTGAGGCTGTTCAGCTGCGCTTCGACGGCCTCCGTGCCTTCTTGCGCCTTCGCCATAAGCTCGGCGAGATCAGCCGTCTTGTTGTCGAAGCGCTTCTGGATCTTGGGCACGCCCTCGTGCCGCGTCAAGGTAAGCTTCAAGAGGCGCGAAAGATTATCGGTGTTCTTCGCCCCTGCGCTGAGATTAATCGGAAGTGGCGCGGATGGCAATGAGGATTCAGGAGCGGCACTTCCAGAGGGAAATGAATCGTCTTCAGAAATGTCACGTCTGCTGGTGTTCGCAGGAGATGATGAACGAGCTATATTTGTAGATGTGGAGGCATGAGCTGCAGGCGGGGAGGCAAGAGGGAGTATGGTCGCAGCAAGACCGGTAGATGGGATATTTGAAGAGGGAATATGCATAGCCCCTACCGACGGGGCAGATCCCGCCGTGACTCTGGACGACGCCGAAGAACGTGGAGTCAGTGTGTTGAGGGAAGCAGACGGCTGTATAGCACTAAATATGGCATTCAAAGGCCGCGGTGCGATCGTAGTAGAAGTTTCGCCATGCTGCGGAGGAGCGTCCCCCAGAGCCTGAAAGAGGGTTGGCCTTGACATAGAGGGCGCCTGTGGTGCAAGACCGCCATGAGTCATAGCACCCGAAAGTGTAGGGGAAGGGGTACGATATTCAGTCTTGATCTCTGGAGACTGCATACGCTGCAAGAGAGCCGGTGGTTGACCGATCTTAGTAAACTTGAGGCTCGCGAAAGCGGAAGCCGACGGTGGAGGCTCTATCGCAGGTGAAGTGGACATAGGTGGGACAGAATGGACAGAAAGGATGGTACGAAGTGGCTGTACTGCAAGGCGAGTATAGTATACTTGGTAACGTCGAGACTGAATTGGATAAACATGTCAGTATCGGCATCGCTGATGACGCTGATAGAAAGATACTGAACCGGTGATTGAAGACGACCACGCTGGACGATGATAGCACCTAGATGAATCGAAAAGAATACTTGGGACGATGAAATGCGCGAGATACGTTGTCGAGAACACTGAGAATCCGAATGGTCAGACCTTGTCTTGAAGACAGATGCGACGGGTCGAAGACGGGGAGGTTGACGACAAAGGAGGCCGCTGCCCGCAGGTGATTTGGGTAATAAAGCGACTCGTGCGGGACCAAATCAGATTCCGCCTTCCCTGTCTCGAGATCTCAATCGGCGACAACGTGTATACCGCGCGGGTTTGGTTTGATGAGCTTGAGGACTTGAGGATGCGTTGAATCTTGCACGACGTCGTAGCTAAGGAGAAAAAGATCAGGACAAGTCTACATAAGATCTTGCCTTGAAATTTTAAAGAGCGAGTTCCGCCACTGCTCCGCCTCGAGCTACACGTGATCCAGATTCCCGAATTGGCGGACACAGCGCTTCAAGCTTCAGCCTCTAAGGTTCGCTTTTAGAGCCTCTTGTCCCGCCTCCTGAGGCTTTTCTGCCATGAGTTATGTCTTCGAGCTGCCCACGACGGGATCTTTCTCCTTTGCAGAGTGTTATTCAGATCCAACCAACGTGTATACCTCTAACATCGCGGAGACCACGCAGGCGCGTGCCAATTTACGCGCGCTGCTCAAGGAGAGCAAGCGGACGGACGGCGAAAAGGACTATCTGAGACTCATCAAGGTCACTCTCTAGCCGGCCTTGCTTGAATCATGCTCAATCTTTCTTGTTGAAGATTCTGGGAGAGTACATCCCTAATTTGTTCGCGATTGAAAATTGTGTCGCATCCGGGGACATCGTCTGCGCGAAAGAGCCAGGTGCGTAGATACGTGACGCTGCCTGCAGGTAGAGTGTGAATGATACGGTGGAGGTAGTGGAACCAGCCCCTTGCATAAATTTGAATAATAATCTCATCAGCTGTTTCTGCAATTTTCTCTGCCGTGCTCTAAGAAGCCGCAGAAACAGTTAGTTGACTTCTTATTCAAGCTGCTGCTGGAATGTTGGCTTGACTACGTCTATTGTGTTCCTCATACTTTGAATATTCTTCCGCGTAGGCAGTGCAATCCCGTCGAGCGCATCTCACGTTTATGGAAGTATTTAGCTGGCGTACCACACTGTCGTCGCAGCTCTTCAACAACTCACCCCGACTGTCCCTCCCGAAACTGCCCTCCGAGCTCGCCTTTACCCTGCTGACCTACGGCTTTGCGCTCTCCAACCTCGCACGGATGAGCGTGGTCGCCCTCGGCCAATACGAGTACGAGCGCGGCATCTCCGATATCGAACGCAAAGCCAAGGACGAGAAGCTTGGCTTCGCCATCAATCTCCTGTGCAAAGCCAGCGCCGTCTTCGCCTACGTTGGCGATGAGATCCTCGTCGAAGCAGAGAAGACGCCAGGCTGGCTCCATGGAATCTCCCGCCCACCAGAGCTGAGCCAGGAAGTCGCGTCCGCCCTCTCGAAGTGCGTCCAGCTCTGTCAAGCGCCATCATCTGTCAAGCGTACTTACATCGCTAACTATTTCCTAGGATGAGCCTCGCATCCTCACAGTCCCTCGCCATCCGCAAACACCTCACCAAAGCCGCCTTCGACAGCACCGTCTCCCCCGGCCCCCCACTCCCCAAATCGCACCCCTCCCCCTCCCCTCGTCGCCAAGCTGCACCTCGAATGCGCCGCGGGCGCTTCACTGTAATGGGCCGGGTTTGCATATCCCGACCCATAACACAACACGGAAACCTTCTAAAATCGCGAAACCTCACAAGATGGTAGATGCAGATTTCATCAACGTGTCGCAGTTGCCCTTTGTCAATAGCTATTTTATTCCTCGAGATATGCCACATTTTCCTCTTCAAGGCCCGAAATTCATTGTGGAGTCCAATCGTTCCGGAAAGGACCTCAGGAGAACTAAAATAAATCGCTGATCACGAATCCGTTGTTTTTATGTGTCTACGCTACGTGGTTCTAGCTGTACAGGAATTTCTCTGAACGGGCCGCGTGTGGACGCTTTCGACGCGGCGCGCGTCGCGCCAACACTTTTGCAAAACAGCTATAAAGCCAGCAATGCTAACAGGGCATAATTGTAATCATACAAGACATGGCGGAGCTGGCGCTCCGCCGGTCTTGGGCTCGAGGCGAAACACGGCACGTCATGTATTCACACGTATTCCCAGACTCCTTCCCCGCCGCTCGTTCGAGCCAAGGCGCACAATTGCTAGGGACAAAAAATATGAGATATCCGAGTTTCCCCGTTCATGTTCCGTGCTAGTCCGAAGTTTTGGTGCTACACCGCAAGAGTCGTGTCGGGTGGGCCGAGGCTGATAATGTCAGCTTAGATACTGGTAGCCAGATACACGACAATAGCGTCGTACCTGTATGTCTTACAGCACTAATGTCTTTATGACCTCCGCGTGCCATTATCTTGTTCTGTTCTGTGATCCATCTGAGACTGGCTGCGTCTGAGCTCAGTACTAGCTTCCCTTGGGACCTGGTTTCACTCCCAACAAATGAGCTGTGTCTCTGATGGCCGGAGAGCAGGCATTAATGTCGCATGTGGGACATTTTCGGGTGAGGACATGTGGTATCTTTGTTGTTGTTTTCTGTCCTGCAGGCAGCAGAAGCACGCTGCTTCTATCATTGGGCAAGGTGAGTCTCAGATTGTCCTTTGTCTGTCGCAAATGTGCCCTGGCAGACGTGCAGAGGCTGGATCCCAGCTCACATCCAGGTGTCCAACCAGGTCTCGAGCATGAGAGCAAGTACTGCCATGTGCTGAGTCCTGCTGCATTTACTGCACTGACCTGGCTGCAGGCATTCGACATCACCAGCCATGGCACCGACACTGCCTTTGACACCTTCCCATCCCGTTCGACATCGGCGCCCGCAGCGCCTTCCTGTTTCGATTCAACCTTCCTCGTCGCAGGCGCCTACGTTCCCCGTTAATCCGTACAATCCTGACACGGTTGCTGGCCGACGTATGATTCAATGGCACGACGACCCAGGATATCCGACCCCCCTCGATCAGTGGATTCAAGCTAACATAAGTAGCTGGGCGCGAGCAGATCCTAGACTCCCTACTACAAGTCTTTTTCCCGAGGAGGTGCTTTGTCGACTGAAGAAGGTCTGTCGTCCGGTGTGTTTATTCTTTACTGCCATATATGACATTTACTCATTAAATCATAGAGCGAACCGGACGCGAACGAGCTCTTCACTGTTGATATCGATAACTCCATCCTCCTCCTCACCATTTCCTTGCCTCCTGAATCAGGTGTACTTGTGTGGTGGCAGGAGAGCCTGGCTGCCATCCTCTAGCACCATGAGGGTTACTATAATGACATCTTTGCCCCGGACTGGTACAAGAGTATGGAGAATGGTGAGGAGATCACCTTCAAGCAGCCAAGAGGTATAATTTCAGATCTCTTTGCCTGGCTGGCTATGGAACCAATCAACATCAACGAGGTCAGTGCGTCTCACTGTGGTAAACGATACAATACTTAATCATGTTCTTTTCCCAGGGGTTATCAGAGCCGATGCTCCATTGGTCAGAGGCAGTCTCGGTATGGTGCAATTTGACACATGTACAGAATGCGTAGCCCCAGACAACTAATGTGCTGATTAATCTATGCAGGTTGCCCAATATGCTCGCCTGGCTATCAAGTCGTGCACATCGTATTCACGACTTGCAACGCATACTGGACTGAGGCCGCCTCGCACGCCTTCTCGCCGAACCGCATGGCCCTATGAATATACCGAGCGGACCTGACACAGTCACTTGTCTGACCGCAAGCAGTTGTCGTATGTTACAGAGAGACTGGGCGCTTTAGATTTCAGCATGCCGATGGTGGATTCAGAGTAATGAACGGATGTCTTTGTTGTGTACACAAGGCTCACGCGGTGTGCTTGCCAGACACCGTCTTCCACGGGATATTCTCACTGTATATTTGGTCGTACATTTTACTATTTCATAGCTTGCCATTCGTTCGCACACCAATCTTACATGGTCGCGAGTGCCCGCAGATCCACGAGCTGCCTTGCGCTCTCGAGCACCACCTGCATGACCACGACATCCGCAAGCATGCCGCGCGGGCCCTGCATGCCATCATCATCCCCGCTGAGTGCCTCAGAAAAGCTCGGCAGCTCCGCCTTGACACCACGCACGTGTTCCTCTACGGCATCCTCGCTCACCTCGCCTTTCTCGTCGACGGCGTGTACGACGATGCACTGCCGCGCAGGCTGGCTGTCCTGCGCGGGCACACTGCGACGTTGAACCAGCCCTTGGAGCCGGTGAGGACATAGCCATAGCTGGCGCTGAGCGCGGGTGCGGCGAATGTGATTTCGAGCATGCCGTACACACTGTTGAACGTGCGGAGGAGCGTGTGCAGCATGCCGACTTTTTGAGCGAGGAGAGGGCAGTGAGGTGTGTGAGCTGGCTCGGGAGGAGCGTGCAGAATGCCACGGCGAAGTGCACACTGCCGTCGAGGAGGATGCGGCCTTAGATCTGCACGAGAGTCAGTGAGGGCCGAGAAAGGGAGAGGAACACGCACATCGGGGTGCATGCGCCGGCACCTGGTGCACGCGTCTTTACCACTTGCTGTTCTCGTTGATCCAGTCGATCGCGGCTGCGTGGAAGAAGTGCACGTCCCTGATTGCACCATCACGCATGAGCTGCTGCATGCTCAGCATGCCAAGAATCCCATGTGCACCTGGATGCACCGACTGCCTTGTCCCGCGCCTGTTACAACCCACACCACCTCGCACCAAACATGCCCCGCAGTGTGTCGATATGTGCCTGCATTACCTAGAAGCCGCCAACTTGCAGTTGCTCAATGAGGTCGCTGGGCAACGTGCACGGCCGCTCGACCACCTGCACAGTGACAAATCGTCTCTGCTGCATCATGATCCTGCATGACCTCGACATCGCCGTCAGTTGCCAGCAGCCGCCAGCGATGCATCACGAGAGCGACACCTGGTGCAGTTGGAGCTGGTGTAGCGCAGGAAGCAGCACAGGCTCTGCAGCGAGCACATCCTCTGTGTGGGCTTCGTCGGTGAATACACATTCAGTGTTAAGAACCGTACATTTCATTTCTTAACTTGACATCACTCCCTTCGACATCCACACCACTGTGTGTGTCTC
>SFCI01000103.1:0-37236 GCA_004681135.1 Hericium alpestre | reverse complement strand
AAAAGCGTAGGGCGCCCAGTCGGAATGAGCAAGGACGCTGACGAGGTCTTCACTGCGAGGACGATTACTTTCTTCCCTGAGTTAATTCAGAGAATGTGATGGATATTACTGTAGTCGTGGCTTGAATGAACTGCGTATATGAAAGAGACCTATAAAAATAGCATAGGACAAAAAAGCTGCAGATTTAGCTGACTGATCCGACCCTGGCTCGAACAGAGGACCTTCTGTGTGTTAGACAGATGCGATAGCCAACTACGTCATCGGACCACTATTTTTAAACGCAGCTGAACCCAAGAACTTCACCAAAAGTGGCCAGTTGTTTTGGACCTGTCATGTCACCAGCACTTCATGTGTCTGCAGAGGTACTTAGTTCAGTAGGAAATAAAAACAGACTCAAATTATCAGGTGCCTATGTGAGACTGTACACTGTTTGGATCCAAAGTCAGCGTACAGTGCACAAAGGTGCAAAAATGCTCGGGATGAGGATCGAACTCATGACCTCAGGATTGCGTAATCTGTGATTACTCATACAGTCGTATGAGACCTGCGCTCTAACCAGCTGAGCCACCCAAGCGACAATTTACTAACCATTAAAAATTATATCAGTCTATCTCAGATTGTGATCGGGCTAATAAATGCTTTCCTGTCCCCCAGTTCGTAGTTCTGTCCTGGACATCGACTTCAGTCTGGCAGCATCGCATCCTGGCATCCCACGGACAGGAATATTGTAACCGCGGACATGGCCATTGTCAAGTAGGTAGTAAGTACCAGGTTGATCACCGCTGCAACATCGCGCAGCGCAGCACGGAGCGTGATGTTAAGTCGATCGTCCGCCGACGCCAACGCCGACCTCGGACTGCTGCGTCGACCTACCAACACTGGGTATCGTACTCCACGCTTTTTCCGCCATGTTACATCACATGTGAGTTCTGTATCTCTCGAGCAGTGCTGAGCGTACGCTTTTCACGGACCGGAAGTTCTTTGCACCACTCATGCACCACTAGTCGCGTGGCTTGGCGATGCTCCAATATGAGCTAGTTGATCTGCGGACGCAGGCCTGCGGTCTCACCGCCGCATATAAGACCTCCTGGCGCATTGCTTCTCTCTAACAGTCTTCACACCATGGCGTCCATCACACAAGCCTCCCTCCCTACCCTCGACCGGCTGAAAGCCAGCGTTCCAGACGACCTCGACGTGCAGAAAGTAGCCCAAGGCTGGTTCAACACCTTCGCCGAGCATGTGCAGCAAGGCAACGTGCGAGGCATGCTCGACCTCATGCTCGGCGACGCATGGTGGCGCGACATCCTCGCACTCACCTGGGACTTCCGCACGTTCTATTCGAAGGAGAAGATCCGGAAGTTCCTCGCTGATAGGCTCGGCCAGGCGCAGATATCCTCACTGAAGCTTGTCGTCGGGTCTGAAGCGCTGCAGCGCCTGTACCCAGACCTCGCTTGGATCCAGGCATTCTTCACATTCGACATCGCCGTTGGCCACGCGTTGGGAATCGTGCGGCTTGTGCCCACGTCGTCTGGAGAGTGGAAGGCCCATACCATCCTGACGCTTCTGGAGGGTTTGAAGGGCCACCCGGAGCTCGTCGGCTCTCTGCGTGAGCAACAGCCAAACCACGACAAGTGGCAAGAGAAGCGGCGCCGGGAGATCGAGTGTGAGGATGAGGATCCCAAGGTCATCATCATTGGGGCCGGCCAAAGCGGGCTGGATGTCGCTGCGCGGCTGAAGTACTTGGGTGTAAAGTCGCTCATCATCGAGCGGGAGCCCAGGGTGGGTAATTTGTGGAGAAAGCGCTACGAGGCGCTCTGCCTCCATGACACAGTTTGTAAGTCTATTCTACGACTGTTCCCTCCGACGGTCACTAATACTTGTACTAGACTACGATCATATGCCGTACCTTCCGTAAGTGTTGGTATATTCTGCCCTAAGGTATGCTGACAAGTTTCGCTCAGCTTCCCGCCGACTCGGCCAGTCTCCCCAGCACCGAAGGTAAGATTCGTCCCACCTCGACAACGACGGAAGCTGATGCGACCCCTCAGTTAGCTGATTGGCTCGAGAACTATGCGCACGTCATGGAGCTGGATATTTGGTTGTCCACTAACATCATTGATACCAAGCAAGACCCTTCGATGCACAAGTGGACCGTCACCGTCCGTTGTGCAGACGGCACGGAGCGGACGGTCGTCGCCAATCATCTCGTATTCGCGATTGGCCTCGGCGGAGGAACGCTGCGAATGCCATCCATCCCTGGCGCTGTATGTGTTTATCTCGGGCAGAGTCTCTAGTGCTGACAGCCCCACGCGCAGGAAGAGTTTCAAGGCAAGATGTTGCATTCTGGGCAGTTCACTTCTGGCAGAGACTACTTGGGCAAGAAGGTCGTCATCGTAGGTGCTTGCACGTCCAGTAAGTTTGATTTGGGTGATGGCACTATGACACTCTGTAACCTTGCCACCTTGCTGCCACAGGCCACGACATCGCCAAAGATATGTACGATCATGGCGTCGGTGCGTTCTTCGGCCTCCACACTGTCGGTCCCCGTTTCATTTCGAATGATTGCAGATGTGACCCTTTTCCAACGAAGCTCTACCTACGGCAGGTCAGTTGATAAAGGCGCAAACGCGATGCTGAGCCGTAAGTTCCACCTTCACGCGTGTGCCGGCGCACTCCACTTACTCTGATTGCGCAGCGCTCTATCATGAGGGCGGTGACCCGGACATCGCAGACCGGATCACCGCGTCGTTCCCGGTCTGGCAGAACCACCCCATGCAGAAGCGCGTGGTGAAAGACATCGCAGCCATGGACAAGTAAGTTGATCGCCGCCCTGAGCGTGAGCGCATTGCTCACGGGCATAGGGAAACGCTCGACGGGCTGAGGCGCGTCGGCTTCCGGAACATGGGGCCCGACGACTCCGGCTTCATGATGCTCATATGGCAGAAAGGCGGCGGGTACTACCTCGGTGCGTGTGCTTCACGAGGTGCCAGTGCGTGCGCTGAATGGGCCTGCAGGGCAGATGTCGGCGCGAGCCAGCTGATCATCGATGGCAAGATCAAGCTCAAGAACGACGTTCAGATCAAGTGCTTCACGAAGCGCGGCCTCGAGTTCGAGAACGGGAGCATGTTGGATGCGGATGCCGTCATCTTCGCGACCGGGTGCGCCTGTCCTTCTGTGCGCAGCGCTCTCACGGCTGACATGAGAATGGCGGGAATGAATATTGAAGATATGGCGATCCGAGGGATCCGATCAAGAAGGTCATCGGCGAGGAGCTGGGAAAGCAGCTGAAGCCGATCTAGGGGCTTGACGAGGAGGGAGAGGTCAATAGCATGTGGAGGGACATGGGCATCCCGAACATGTACTACCTGATGGGTGCGTCCAATGTCCCTATCTCGCCTTGCTGATATTCTCATGCGACACCACGCAGGTAATCTTGCAATGTCGAGATTCCACTCGAAGCACGTTGCTCTTCGTGAGTCGTATCGCCCAGTTTCGTCATACCAGCTAACATCACGCCACCTCTAGAAATCAAAGCAGCTGAGGAGGGCCTCCTCGGAGAGAGATACAGCCTCTAGCACATGCTTGTAGAGACAGCTAAACCTGTATCGGACAATGTAGAATTTCTTCTCAACATCTCACTGGCTAGGAGCAGAAAGGACACTATATGTTGTTGTATTCTTTATTTACCGCCTATGTGATGACATCCCATCAACAAGTACCTTTGCCCTCTCATCTCTCAAGCTGATTGAGCATTCAAATGGGAGAGGATGGCTGGTGACGTCGCGTAAGAGACGGCCTTTACCGTTCAACGCCAAAACAACGTACCTGACCATACCATTCGAATAGACTATGTCCACAGGCACATCGTTGCCCTGCTCATCTTTCGCCCTGTTTATGTTGAGCACAGAAAGAATAGATGCGATGCAGATCCAGACTGATGATCGGGCCAGATGTTGGCCGGAGCACATCCTATTGACGTCCCAGGTGCTCGTCGTCAGTTGAGAGGGTTTGGTGCAGCAGACTGTACTCACCGTCTTCCAAAGCCAAACGCCGCATCCACATTATCATTGTTCAGTTTTCCCTCGGGCGTCAAGAACCGCTCAGGCTTGAATGCCTCCGGTTCAGGGTACTTCTCCGAGTCGTGCAGCATTGCCCTGCCGCCTAATCAGTTTCAAAACCGATATCAGACAGTGATAGTAGTTCATACCAGACATTCGGGAATATCTGTGTCCCTGCAGCGCACTATCAGAGCTGAGTTCAGCATGATCAAGACATAGAAGCACTGACCTTTTGGTATGAACATCCCCTCGTACACGTCATCCGCCAACGATGCACGCGGCACGCCCAGGTTCGCGACTACCTGCCAGCGCAGGACTTCCTTGCAGACCGCGCTGACATACGGCAACTCCGCGCGGTCATCGAAGCTGGGCAGACGCTCGCGGCCGACGGTGCTGTCGATCTCGCGCTGGGCGCGCTGCTGGACTTCGGGGTGCAGGAGGAGAGCGAGGATGGCGGTCGAGAGGGCGGAGACGGTCTAAATCCGGGTGAGGATGTGTGGTGTATGGCGAGAATATGAGAAGCAGGTCCAGGGCTTACTGTATCTGCTCCAGCTGAAATCAAGAAGAGTCATGGTGAATCGGGAGTGACATGCAGTGACTAGTGATGAAACTCATTACCTGCGTATGCAATGGCACTGACCTCCTTGGCAGCTTCATCGTGCGCATTTCCAGTAGAATTCACCTCGTTGGCCCGCATGAGCATCGTCGCGAGCGATGCCGGTGCGCAGCCAGTTTCCTGGAACCAACTCTCAGTCTAAGAATGGACAGCGAAGCGTGATGGAGCTGCCAACCATGCCGCGCTTGACAGCCACCCACGGGCCGTCGAGCATCTGGGACGTGAGGGCGCGGCATTTGCGCGCGTACGTTTTGAAGGTCATTCCGGGGAGCAGCTGGGGAGATGTCGCACTGCGGGGCTCATGTCCATTGGGGTTAAACGTGCGAGGACGGGAAAGCACACGCACGGAAGGGAAGTGTGTTGACGGCCATTACGCCGGGAAATACGGCGCCTGAGAGCATCGCGAATGCTCGATCCGCTATGTCGACAAGGTGGTCGCTGGTGGACGTGACCTCATGGCCGTATGCGATGGCCATCGACACCGATGCCGCGAAACTGGCACCAGTTAGTTGGACCGATCAGGGCCAAAGGAATGGAGTGGAAGTGACATACGTCCGGATATGTTGGACAAAATCCTTGGGATCCTCGGAAAGGCGCCGCACGAGATCTGCCGCATTGGAGGCCTGACGTGGGCGGAATTCGAGCGCTGCCTTGGCACGGAAGTTCTGGTTCAGCATGCGGCGGTGCATACGCCATCTCTCGGAGTACGGGATCATGGCCGTGTTCCAGTCCCAACCCATGCTATAATGCGAGATGTGGATGAGCCGAGTTGTAAAAGCGACGCATGCAATACTGACAGGTCGATCATCGTCATGTGAGGGCGATCAGAATAGATTGCTGAGCGGTGCTCGAACAGTTCTTTGGCCGCCTTTTGTGAGTTTACTAGGATCGTCAGTCTGCCGAAGACCCAGATAGAGATCAGGTCGCCTTCGTGATGAACGCTAGTCAGACGCAAACGAATACATTCCAAAACAAGATGACTTACTATTGTATTGACGAGACCATTGAGCATAGGTGACCCAAGGCTTTTGTGACGGAATTGACAAGAAATTGCCGATCAATGGAATGGTTGGCGGACCAGGAGGAAGTAAAGGCGTACGACGCCGTCTGAGATGGACGACAGCCGCAAAGCTTAGAGAAATAACGAGCAGCAATATTCCATTCATTGCCAAGAGCGACTTTCAAGACTGAGCGGCCAAGAGAATAGAACAGAACGGGTGCAGCGGGGCGTTGTATTCGCACCTGGAGCAATTCCAGCCCGCCTTTTATGGACCAGGATTCGAGATTGATAACCAGGCCCAGCCCTCTCTCGTTCTGTGACGGAGAAGAAAGAGAAGAGAAAGTGAACCGTCAGGTGAGCTGACGGGTGGTCAAGTCCGATGGACACACGAAGCCTTTCAAGTTTGCGCCCTTGAAACGTACGCATCGGACCATACAATACGCGGAGAACTTCTCAATTCCGTTCATTTTCACGGAGATGATCAGATCAATGCAAGGGCGGGCCGCGACGGCCACCTAGGCGTTGTATCTGGTGAGTCAAAGGTGACTTCAGAAATAAAGCTGGTGAAAACATGGAAATTTGGCACGCACAGATCCACAAAGTCCGCGAATCTGTCCTGATCGTCGCTAGAGGTTGGCAGCAGGCGATGCCATGGATCGATGCTCATGTGGCTCGACACCGTCGATCGTGTCAATCGGCCGAGTCCATGATGCTGAACTGCCTGTGATCATACAAAATAGGATTCTCAAAACAGAACCAGGGGTTTAACCTTTCAAGAGAAAGACATGTTCGGGTCCATCGTGGTTCTTAAAGTCGGAACGACTTCGAATAGTTGTTATCGCCTATAGATGGCGCCTGCTGTGAGAAAAATCAATCACCACAGAAATGGATTTCCTGTAGGGCCAAGTGATAGGGACGGAGATGTGTACCTCAATATGACAGTCAAGAATTAAATGGAAGACATCTTTTCGAGCTCGTTGCGTGAGGATCAGGCTGCGAGCTGCAGCCAGTCATGGCCGTAGTAAGCCGAGAACGCCGTAAGCATTTGGCAACGGCTTTCGTTCCACGTAATTACTTTGTTAGGACGTTTGAACTAGGAACATTTCCTGAGCTCGACATTTAACGTTCAACCTGAAGCCCACCACGCAGGTTTGTCGCTCGTGCTCCTGTCGCCTTCAGCTCGTACTGACTCCCACAGGTCGTAATTTACCATATTCACTGGGAACGGGGACTAAAGTCCCTGGGACATTAATGAGCTCATCGCCAGCTTCTTATATAAGCTTCCCCGGTGTTTCACGCAGCCACGCTAGTCCATTCGGTTCAAGATGCCGGATGTTTGTGTACGTACCCGATCTCCTGTCAACTGCTGGAAACGGATCGTGAACACCTCGTCCTCCTCGGCCCAGGTCAATCGATAAAAAAAATCACCTTTTCCAGATACCAATTGCCTTCCAATTCCCCGGCCTCTGTTGCAAGATTGGCCTTCTTAATGAACTGTTTCCCATGTCGTGCGCTTCGATCAAGCTTCTTTTGCAACTTCGTCTTCGTGGCCGGATGACTCCGACGGTGTGTCGATCCATCTTGTGTTCATGAAGTCATACAGGTCATGTAAAGATGTTGTCCGCGATCCCGTGCTCAGCAGGTCTGATATCGGGCGGATGCTCACACGCTTCTTCCCTTCACTTAAGTTATTCTGGTCAACATATCGTGCGCTACTGACCAGTACCGACGTCAGACCTACCTCTCGGTGCCGTGTCCAACCGCAAGCCTTTCTCGGCATCTACGTACTTCGTCGTCTCCGTCGCGGATAAGCAGTCGATGGTGCCCGTCAGGTCTTCGTGGCGCAGGAAACCTCCAACCCGTTCGTCTTGCCGTCCCACTCCAGACGAACGGCACTGACCGCTCGTAAATCTTCGACCTGTGCATCCTCGATATCGCAGCAGCACAGTTCCAAACAAATTTTCGGTATACCGTCATCGCACACCGGAACCGCGTGCGCCCGTCGCTTCAGACCAGCGATAAGCTGAGTCAAGGCAGCCCGACCAGATAGAAGAAGGAAGTCGAAGCTGTGGACTTTGAGGCGTTCCAGGAAGGGCAGGCGGACGCGGTCAGGCTGCGCCCGAGGCTCCGCACCGTTCGCTGTCGCATCGTGCCGCGCGAACGTGACCACAAATTTCTCGAACACCGGGCCGATGAGCACGATTCGCTTGAGCGATATCTGTGGGTACGAGAGCCACGTGCAGTCGGCAGCTTCAAGCAGGTCCTTTCCTTGAATTCGGAGGACGAGTGTGTCTATCGCGAGTTGTGTCGATTGGGAAAATGCGTCGGTGAAGTGCTGGTAGAACCAGGGGAATATCGGGATAAAATTTGATTCGACAAAGATAGACAAAGGATACGCAGTGCGTAATGCCTGGTATTCGAGGGGAGGCGTGATGTACGATGGCATGCCATCGGGCGAAGCGAGCATGCACATAAGCATTGCGCTTTGGACGATGACAAGGCATCGGAAAGGATCCTCGGGAGCTTCTCCGGGTGGGCTTGTCGACATGTAATGCCGAGCAAGCGCATGTTGGAAAACTGGGATGGAAGGCTCTGTCCTTATGGTCATGTCAAGTTCGAGAGTCGTGCGCTTAGGAAGGCAGAGACGGTCCATGAGATACGACAATGGGATGGCTGGGGCACGCAAGATAAGCCGTTTCATTCGTGGAAGCGCTACAATGTCGGGCAAGTTTGTTCCATCTGGGTCAGGGATGGCGCTCTCCATTTTGAGCCGCACGAGATTTGGTAGGTTCGTCAAGACCTCCAGAATCTGTCTCATAGAAGTCGGTCGTGGGGCTTTGCTAATCGAGAGGGAGGTGAGGTGAGGCAGTGCCATCACCCAACTCCAGGAGAAGTCGAGATCCTTCAGGGATAGAGTGGTGAGCGCAGGTGTATCTCCGCCAAATGGGATCGATTCGAGTCGTCTGCGCGTCGACGATGAGGTCAGGGATAATGTCTGCAGCTGCAGGGCTGGTTGTGATGGGAGGATGATTAAGGGCGTGTCGTCTCGATTGTCGTCATCAGGGGTAGAAAAGGTATACCCCATTACTGATACCGCCAGAGTCTGCAAGCGGTCTACGGGCACCGAGTCGTGCCTTTCGAAGAGCGTGAAAGGCTTAGTTCGCCGGGAACGAGGAACAACCAAACCGCAGAACGCGATGGGAAGGTCTCTGCTCCTGTTCACAAATGTGCGTGTCCAGTGTTCGTCTCGGCTGCCTGTGGGGATGTGACACCAAATTCGTGGATCATCAACAGCAATGCTCCGCCAGCGCCGACATACTCGAGTGATCTCGAGCAGTGTAATATAAGAGTTGATATCCCCACGGTCTAGATCATGTTTTGTCACCACCGGTTGCGACGCCATGAAGACCTTGCTGAGGATTTCTGGTGGCAATCGAGAGATGGGTGAATGTGTATTTAGATGGCTCTTCAGATTGGCAATCAGCTGTTCGAGCTGGCGTATGGAGTCATAGATATCTTCACGACAATTAAGACTGCATGGTATCTCGGAGTTTGAGATAGCTTTCAATGCCTCCCAGAAGTCCTGCATTGTCATCGGCAATATCTGCAAGAGAGAGGTGTGGTCAGATGGAGAAAATCGACAGCCGTCAGTGAGCCGGCACAAAATTTGGGATTCACGAGCTCCTCGATCAACCAGCGGAAATCGGTTTTAGATTGTGCCACAATACGATGATAAAACCAAAGCTCGTGTAGATACGAGGTGAGGTCAAGTTTGTGTGGAGGCAGCGATGTTGCTGGTAGAAGTACGAGGCCGAGAACGCCGAGAACTGCTGAGATGGCCTTTCTTCTGAGCTATTGCCTTATTGGGCCACTCATCCTCGAGCTCTTTACGACCACCGTGACGGTGTCTATCATGCTTAGAGTCATGCTTCAAGCTCCTCCATTTTGGTCCTCGTCGCTTCCCGGGCAGCTCAAATAGAAATTCTCTGTGTCCAAGCGGTTTTCGTCAAAGCTTTGTTGCACACTTCCGTCCGACCAGGAATGCCTTATCCCAAGTTTGCCAGTGTTCTGGTTGCGGTACGGGCTTGCTTGTGGTCTGCCGTTTCAGCCATTTTTGTTGAGTATGAATTGAATTTTCATATGTTCCCTCTGACTTCCATAAGGGATCTTGGTTATTGAATCCGTTTGAAGGTGCGTATTGAACGTACTTGAGACGTATTGCATTTAAATCTCGAATCCCTCAGCCTTGAAGCTCAAAAAACGATTCTACGGCTCCTGCAAGATGTCTCTGAAGATTTCTATTGCATATTTTGCGCTGCATGAGCCTCAGGCGACGTCTGCAGTTCTGACTAGATCCGCGATCATTATGAGGTTCTTGTATCCCATACGGTGCATCCTTATTCCAAATTCGTCGACGAAGGTGATCGCCGCGCCTCTGGCTTGGTATAAGACACTACTGACGATTCCAGATCCAGATGTGATAGAGATGTACGACTCCCGGCCATATTCCAGGGACGCATCGCGTTCTTGCCTCCGGCTCTCGGCCAGCATGCTGAGTCGTCCCGAAGCCTAAGTTCTACCGCTCAAGAGTCAAATATCTACGCCAAGAGGACTTTCTNGGAACTCAATGGCATCTCACAAATCGCGCCGACACACTGCGATGTCCGTCGAATGAGCGAGAGGTACGTTGACCCATTTTCACTGCTAAGTAGCATGGCTCATTTGGATGTCACAGTTTACAGCATCCTGGCTTCCTAGAACCGTTGTGCACGGATATGCCGTGCTGTACCTTGGATTCTCAGGCAACTATCCCAGCTCGACGCTGCGCAATTTCAGGACCAAGTGGACGCCCCCGCAGTGATTCGCCATCGGCTACGTGCCGCCCTCGCTGGAACAATGAGACTTTTGCCACGCCTTCCAGCCCTCACGACCGGCAAATCGGAAGTCACGATTGGGACAATGAACTCCATTCTGTCGACAAAAGGCGCAAATGCTCTGGGAATGCGCTTGAAAGTCATCGTCCCGCGCCGAAACGAAGCAGAGCCGCTGTGAAGCAAATAGAACGCAGAGCCCGGAATAGCGACAATCTAGCAAAGCTGAATTCTCTGCTTCCAGAATCTCTGCAGCTTCACGACGACAAGCCGACGATGAGGGTGGTCGAGCAAGGTACGTGGATCTTGCTAAAGCTCGTCTTAAGAATGGTGCAACTCAGATTGACCCTGACTGTGTGCAGCAATCGTGTATGTTCAGGATGCGCAGAAGCGGATTTTGGAACTTGAAACCATGCTAGAGGCGGTTCACGAGGAGAAGAGAATGACACGTAGGTTCGATGGTAGGCTCGACTAATGCCCAGGCAGCTTCGATGAAATGCCTGCGGAAGACCAGTAGGCTTAATCTCCTTGGGAGATAACACAGGTCCAATTATTATTCATTCAGTATTTCCATTGAATTCCTGGTATATCTGTCGTGCACAGGCAAACACAGCCTCCCGAAGCATGATGTATAAGGTCAGAATCGTAACGCAGAATTCACTATCTCTTCTATCTGCTCGTCCGTATAACCGGTGTCTCTCTGCAGGTCGTCGAGAGTATATTCTTCTCTCAGCACGTGCTTTGGGTAGCGCCGCCTAGCGATCACGAGCTGCTCGTCCGTGTGGGAGATATCTCTCAACAGGTCACCGAAAGTATAGGCTCCTTTCACTATGTGCTCTGCTATCTCTCCGATGTGGTATTCTTCGATGAGAGGCCCTCGCTTGACAGTAATCTCTGTACCAGGACGTCTGATGCTCGTGGAAGCAAGAGAGACTGGGGAAATAATGGTGAGTGCGATGTTAATCTCGACAGAGCCTATTGAATAGACACACGGTGCGAGAAATAATTCACTAGCTGATCTGGAGCAACGGCGGCGGCGACGTGATGGGCGGCATTTGAGGACATGATCAATGCTGAGTGCTCTTGAGATTTCACGAAGAGTTCTTACATGCGCCAGACAGCAGTTAAGTATTAATACCAACGGCGTCGCTTTGGCCATCATCAGGGAGGCATCGCGTCACTATGTCACTTGATTAGAAATATATCAAAGCTCACGGTGATGGAGCGGTATTCCGTGGAGGTGTGTCGTACCTCTTTACCCTCAAAGCTCGATTCAATCCTATAGAACTTGGATTGTGTGAAAAGGAAGTGGCCGCAGTGGATGGCAAAACACAAAAGCTCATGTGGCCCGGTGTCACTGAAGAGAACCAAGAAAACTGGGCACTGGAGACAAACTGGAGAGGTACACAATAAGCTGGGACCGGCGGCGGTATGCCGTCGTGATCGGAGAAATGCTGATGTGTCGTAGAATGGAATGTAGTGATATATCTGACCTTCGGAAGGCACCCACAAGGTCGCTTTCCGAATCGTGCCATTGAATACGGCCTTTCAGTTCTCCGAAGAAATTGCATGTAAGCCAGCATTCCCAGTTCTGAGCAAGAACGGTCGGAATGCCGTGACGGAAGGGCGCAAGTTTGCTCCAAGGACTCGCACTCAGCTCCCAACTCGGCAGTGATTTTTAAATTAAAGAGGTATAGTACACCGTTGCGCTCGACAATGAAAGTCGAAACAACCCTCGTCAGCTCCTACACAATACCCGACTCCATCATTGTGTTCAAGAGGCGGTCAACGGTCAAAATAGGCTCTTCATCGTATCGGGCAGGTACATGACGGCGCAGTTTCAGACACGCCAGAGCCTGTGCAAGCAAGGGGACCATTGTGTAGAAAGACCAAACCTGCTGCTCGCATGGGAGTATATCCGCGAAGTACGGTACGTCTGATATTCAGAGATTCGGCGAGGAAGGGAGCATGACTGTGGAAAATAGAAATTCAAACCAACTGCACAGTTCACACCTTGCCTGCGAGAAGAAGGTCCGTTGGGTTGTCAACTGATTTTCGGCCGGTCGAGTAACTGTTGTGTGTTCAGACAGAGGCCTGGTGGATATCAAAGGATCTATGTAACGAGCAGAGCTCAATGATGTCTGAACCCTGAGAAAGTCGTCCACATCGCCGTTCCAAATATCAACGATGGGACGACGACCACATCCAGCGAAGGATAATAACACCTACGTGATTCTGGCTATGTCCCTCTGGCACCGGTTTTGCTTCGTCCTGTACGGCCATCGGGCCAACGTCCTCAAAACGTCCTGAAATATTCCACATTCAGAGAATAGAGGATAACATTCACGGACCTTGACGTGATATTTCAGAAACCATCTCAGACGCTTGTTTACGTCCAAAATACGAGTTCTCATCCAATGGAGCCATGTCAATTACTTATGGCAGTCTCTGAGTACTCTCTGGAAACATATCTTGTACTAAAAATAAAGCTGGAAAGTCATCCGGGTTGAGCAAATCGTGCGATCATAGGAATAGCTACCATGGTTTGGAAAGCAGTTTTGTGGCACTCAAAGGTGGAGTTCAGGTGGAACTTGACGGTGAATGTTTGAAGACTGTCAGACAATTTTTATTGTACGTTTGTTTGCATACGATGCGCGTGAAATAAGCGCCCAGGCATGTTACGCGCTAATTCCGCAAATATTGAATTTGTGACTGACCACCACATCCTCTCTTTCTTCTTCTGTTTCTCTTCCTATAGTCACTCATTCTAGGTGTTCGACACTACTTGTCGTCAAGTTTGCCTTTCTAACATCCTTTTCGCGGTGAACGAGTGGGGACGAACCCTTCGAGTTACAGCAAATGGACGCATCGGACCTTTCGCGGTGGACGCGTTTTGCGGCTAAAGGGGGGATCGGGAAGTGTACGGCAACGCAGGACTGCGTTGCGAAGAATCCAGATGATTTAATGTTTCTGAAGGTACGTCTTTTATTGTACATTATTGGACGGTGTTCGTGACTTGGCTTGGGCAGGGTGATGAGATCACAGTCCTCATGCAATTTGGAGACCAGAAAGATGTCTATCTCGTGCGTTATATCTCTTATGAATTATGCCCATAGTTTTATCTCGTGTTCAGGGATATTGTGAAGGCGTTGTCGGACGCTTCGAGGGTGCCGATGTCCAGTTTCACTCCAAACTGAAGACTCCTGTAATGACCAAACGCAGCTCTTCCTCTTCCAAGTCTCCTCGTTCGTCTTCTGCATCATTACGCCGCGTTTCTACTCCTCTTCATAGTCCTGCACTCCCAAACCCTCCGACTTCGTTGTCACAGGACGGGAGCGCAGCCCAGCTTCGCGCTCTCGTCAACTCCCCCACACCCGTTGTTCCGAAGCATCTCTCCTTTGCTGCCCCGGAAGAGCCACATCAGACGCCATCCCTCGGCGAAGCCGCGCAGATGATGTCGCCGCCCAGCCAGGATCACTCAATGGCGTCATCAACGAGCTACTCGTCTTCGTCATCCGTGCAGGACTCCACGTCGCCACGAACGCCTGGCGAGTGTCCATCTGAAATCACGCCGCGCGGCGGAATCTCAGATGCGTTGGCCAAGGAGACGGACACCCTTGATACCAAGTCAATGTCGCAGAGGCTTTCCGTGGCGGATTCTCCTATGCTCTCGTCCGACAGGCAGCTTGATGATTCGGCAAGCGCTCGCTTCTCTGTGGCCATGTCTGACGGGGTGGTTGGTATCGGACTGTCGTTGCTGCAAGACTTTATTTCAGGTAATGATGACGATGACGACGCGTCGTCCAGCGCCTCGCATCCCGCACCTCAGCCTCAGGACGACCAATCGCGCAGCTCGCTCGACGATACCATCGAAGGAGTCACGCCATCTGTGCCCATGGCTGCGGCATCTGCGCACCGGAGCGCGTCGCCACAATCATCCCTGCGCCAGTCCGATTCCGAGTTTGGCGAAGAGTGGGAGGGTGCGTCAGACATCTATGACAACTACCGTTACTCGCGATACTCGCGTATGTCGCTCGCGTCATCCAAGATGTCGCGCATGTCCAAGTCGTCCTCGTTCGTGCCCCCACCAATACCGGGCGATTTCCGGCCGTCATTCGACAGGACGTACTCGTCCGACGCGAACAGTCGGCGGTCGGAAGAGTCGCGCTACTCCGCGCACCCCGCGTCGCCCGTCTTTGCTGATTCTCCGAACGTGGTGCCGCCCGCGTCGCTCGCCTATTTCCCTAGATTGTCCATTTCATCTGTACCGTACTGTACCTCCAATACAGGTCACTGCGCTGCTTGTCGCTTTCTGCTCTCTCGCTCCCATCATCGCTGGTGACTTGGGTGGTTCTCTGCTGTCTACGACCGAGTCTTGACAGTGCAGTTCTGGAGCATGCCAGAGACGTAACTGGGTATTCCCCTGGGCATTTCAGTCCTAGACTGATGTGTGAGTTGTAACTTCTCAGAGCGGGTTTTTCTAACATGGCATTGAACTCCAGGCCCCCGCTTGGAGCTGTGAATGCGCATCTCCTAGCAATTCCTATATCTTTAAATACATCCGTGAGCATGAAATTTTAGTACATGCATATGAAAAGTGTGGACCGCACAGCGTGCTTCACACTACACACTCCGAAAATCATGTACTAGGACTTTGAACAGGCCTAAGTGAAATCAATCTGTGCTTACTCGCCGATAGACCAATTGTCTGCAAAATCACTGACACACTGCTTTATAGAGTCCGCCAACTCTTTGCTACCTTCGCAGTCCACTAACTCTATGCTCTTGATTTCCACACCATAAGATTGGCGGGTCTGCAGCATCGTCACTACGGTTTCTCCCATCGTCCCCAGAGCACCCTCTTTGTGCTTGTCCAGGTCCAGCCCTTCCAGGACAAGCCTGTCTAGCAACAGAAGGGGCATCAAATCGAACGGATTGTTATCTCTGATTGCTGACCCTGCAAGTATGGAAATGATGTTGATGATATGTTCTGTAAACAAAACAAGGGTTCTGACAGATGGAAAGCTGGAGAGAAAGTGGAACAATATATCCATGCCAAGTGTCCAAGGTTCCCCACTTCCAGCAAATTCCAAGAAGACAACATTGGACAAGTCCAGCTTCCTGCAAACTGCTTGGAGTAACAGTTCCTCAAATTCAAGCTTTGGATGGACCCACTGGACAGAGAACGTGGTTTCATCTGTCAGATGTATTTGTGGGTCGAGACGGAGATCTTGGATCTCATAATCTCATGTTATAATGACCAGTCACCATGGGGACAGGCAGGCTTGCATCAATGCCGCAGATCCTTGATGTGAAGTATGGATGTTTGCATGGCTGAAGAAACATGCAAAAACAGTGTCGAAAGCAGGAAGCTCCATGTACCAGTTGTTAATTTTCAAGGTGATTTTGCATGTGGGTGGAAGTATCAGATAATTGAAGAAGACAAGGTTTTGCCCGCGCTATTCCTCTGGCCGTCGTACGGTTCAATGTCAATCTGCCTGAGACATGGCAGTTCGACAATCTGCCCGTGTTCTTTGAGGGATAACACATCGGCATCTAATGATCCACGTATGATCCCTTTCGCTTCGATTGTTTCCAGCTTGGGACAGCACCTCAGAATCTCGAGCCACTTGGTATTCGACAAGTTGAGTGTCTCGTCAAGCCAAGACGTGGTGTATTTGAGTGTAAGGGAGGTAAGATTGCATAGATATGGCACATCCCACGAATTAGGCATCCATCCTTGCAAGGTAAGCTTGCACAGCCGGGGTAATGTTGAAGAAAAGATGTCGGCGGACCTAAAGGTTTTGTCCCAGTGATGAGAGTTTTCGATGACAAGTTCCTCAAGAAGAGGAGCTGGCCATGTCAATCGTTGTAAAATCGTTCTGTCCGAATTTTGTTTGAGACAGAGTCGAAGGCTTCTTAGACGCTGCTGCTGTGCTGGCGCTAGTAATGCCTCCTCGATAAATGCCGGGAGAATTAAGTCTTCGGCTTCAAAAGAGACCTTGATTGGCATTCCTCGCGATCGGCGAAGCATCTCGGCCACCCATGCTATGGACAGGTCGGTCGAGATGCTGGTCCACAATGCCGTATCGCTATCGCCAATAGCTGTGATCCTCCAACGATGGCATACGTGCGAGACACTGATCCAGCCAAGTCGCCGGCGTATATGAAAAGGCAGGCCGCTAGAGATATTGGTGGTGTCTTTTGGGGTCCATTGACTAGTCGGAGGATCTATGTCCGTCAAGTTCCTGAAGATGGTAGACAAGAGCTCAGGAGGAACACGGGAGACAGTAGGCCCTGTCGCCTCGTCCATGTGTTCCGTGTCCGCGAGCGAGGGACCACTCGAACAGGGAGGATTGGCTATGGGACGGACAGATTAGGATGAATGTCCTCAGATCTGGAAGAAGCACGTACACAGATGACTTGTAGAATATTCAGATACGCCTATTGAAGGTAACGGAGTCTTCAACAACGAGAAAGCCTTGCTTTCACGGACTTCAACAAGTCAGCGAGCTCCTGCCATACCGAAGAACAATAATCAGTACTTAGACAAGATGCCAGGACACTTCCAGCGGAAGCGAAGAAAAACGTAAAAGCTCACCTTAGTTGTCTCAGGGATATCGCGATCCCAGAAAGCCTTGAACGTTTGAACTGTCAAGCTTCAAGCTTCAAGCTTCAAGAGTGAGCGGTGACTTGTAGAGGGCGCCTACGATACTGTTATCGATGCAAGTCGTCGAAGCTTCCGGCGTTACTTCCTTTTGCGGAAGACGTGGATGACAAAAACTTGAATCTAGGATCTGCATATTTTTCCAAAGTTCACCTCCAACATTCTAGTGCTGCCTGCAACGAGGCGCCCGAAACGACACATCTTGCAAGAAATCTATCGAAATCAAAAGGTACGAGAAAAGAGCATGTAGCCACTTGACAGCCATGACATGCAACACCGTCTTTTACAAGATGTCTACACCTTCTCTGCGGACGGCACAGGGCGCCGCGCCTTGAAGCCCCACGCAATCTGCGATGCCTTATGTATCTCAATGCCCAGATCCTCCGCAAAGCTCCACACCGTACCGGGGTTCTTCTGGAACGTACGCCCAACAAAGATGACATCCGCCTGCTCCTTGTCGAGGATCTCCTGCGCAAGCGTCCCGGTCGTGATGCCGCCGACGGCGCCAACCAGGATCTTGTCGCCGGCCGCCTGCTTCACGGCTGCGGAGAACGGGGCCTGGTACGCGCCCTCGGGGTCCAGGCGCTGGGCAGGATGCAAGCCTCCAGAGGAGATGTCGAATAAGTCGACACCGTGCGCGGCGAGGATGGGCGCGATGCGCACGGTGTCTTCGAGACGCCAGGAAGGCTCTTCGGGGAGGGATTCTTCGAGCCAGTCGGTGGCTGAGATGCTATTCAAGAATTGAGCCAACTGTGATGCATTGCAGGCATGTAAACATAGCCAACGCACCGCAGGAAGAGAGGCATCGTGTCTGGGATGACTGCACGGATGGCATCGACGATCTCGAGGGTGAGACGAATGCGATTCTCGAAGCTGCCGCCGTACTCGTCCGTGCGCTTGTTGCTGACGGGGCTTACGAACGAGTGCAGCAGGTACCCATGGGCGTTATGGATCTCGATCACGTCGAAGCCGATTCGGATGGCGCGCTTAGCGGCTTCCACCCAATACCTGACAATCTGCCGGATGCCCTCTTTGCTAAGTTCCTTCGGGATGGCGTGATGCTCGTCCCACGGGACAGGTGACGAACCGACAACATCGTCAGGCCAGCCACCAGCTTCCGGCCGCGCAAGCATGCCCCGGTGAAGCCATGGTGCAACGGTGGACGCCTTGCGCCCCGCATGCGCGAGCTGGATTCCGATCTTCTGGCCCTGCGAATGGGCAAATTCTACGATATTGCGCAGAGGTTCTTCGTGCTTGCCCGCCCATAAACCAGAATCTTCTGGAGAGGTGCGTCCTTCGGGGGAGACTGCTGTAGCTTCAACGAAGGAGAGACCGGGGCCGCGAGTAAAGATCCCGCCAACTGTAGTTACCATGAGGAAATATCTATATGGTCAGCGCGGAGTAGTAACTCACGATGTGCGAGATGCCATTGAGTCACAGCTCCGTCTGAGGCTGAGTTCTGCCCGAGTGGCGCCAGCTAGACAGAGAAATAGGGTCGATCAGTTCACAGTCCAGACGTCGGCGAGCGCAAAGTAACATACAAATATCCGGTTTTGGAATGCTACACCGCGAATCTTGAGGGGCTGGAAGAGCTTGGGGATAGGCTTTCCATCGGGTTGCGGGTCGACCGCTGATCCTGCTGGATGGGTTTGGGCAGGCGAGAAGTAGGGCAAGCCGGGAACGGCCTTGTTGACGATGATGGGTGTGTGACTCTGGACGACCATTGCTGGCTACTATGACAGCTGTGATCTGGGAGCCCAAGGAGGGAAATCGTAAAGGACACTGCCTGCGCCAAAGCAGCCTTTATAAGAAGACCTACATGATCTCCTAGGTCGTTTAGTCATCCCAAAAGGTTTCAAAATTATGATTACGCCTTTGTAGTCATCAAGAAGGCTTTCGAGTTCTATGGGAACAGGTAGACAGTTCTGGAAGCCGTAGACTCTGGTCATCGAGTGCTCAACGACGTCAAGCAGAAAGCGCGCCTTCCTTGATCCCTGCTGATTCAGCGTGGCGTGCTTTGCAGTTCTAGTTGCGATTCCAATACCACCGATTCCGCAGAAGTGATACTACAGAATTGCTACCATGACTTGTTATGCCAGACAATCATGTCCTTGTGCGAGCCGGCAGCACGATATTGCAGGATGCCCTATACAAGTGTTGTGACCACATACAATTGATTGTGCAGCTGCCGGCGAACCGCCGCGTAGTGCAATTCGATCCTGTCGTTGCTTCTGGAGTTTTGAAGCCCTTCGCAAGGATATGTATGGGTTCACAAGTCTGGAGATATTAGAAGGTCGAGAGCGACAAGGAGCGACAAGGAGCGACAACGTTGAGCGAATGCTAAACACAGAACGACTATCTTCTGTGCAAGGTCGCAACGGAGACTAAGCGAATGCGACGTCGGTCGGCTACGATTCGCGAAGACAAGCATTTCCTTCCTTCCAATGATCTCAAAAGCACCCCGGTATTTGCCGCTACTAAGTAGTACTAGTAAGTAGTGCAAGCAAATCATCCTGGATTCGAACCTGCATCCACGCATCTCTAGGCTCGGCGCAAGCCCGCTCGACCGCGAGAGACCTTCGAATGCATGTCTGGCTCTACGCTCCATTTGCGTACGTTGACTGGATCTACCAGACTACTGGCCATATGTCCGGGTGCGTCTGACTCGATATGATTCTCATGAAGCTACGATTGAAAAGCCCTCAGCAAATCATCAAATCGTCAATGTGAATATCATCCACTTCCGCGGACACCGAGTCCCCTCTACAATTCAAATGGCAGCGCATGAAGCTCGCACCGAACTTTCGCGCCAAGAGACCGACGGATTTGCAGCATCCTCGCGACCTTATCTCCAACCATCTCTTCCCCTTCGCCGTACTGATCCAGGCTCACCGCTTCCAATACCAGGGCCTGCAGCGAAGGCAAGAGCAACGTATGGTTTTGCACCTCCGCAGCCACCGCCTCGCGCCCTATGTGATCAGCAGCGACGACCGATCCAGATTGCGCCTCCGCCAGCACAGAGACGACGCAGTCGACAGCCTCCTCTTTTGACAGCACAAGGGTCTTCACGGCCCTGAAACCGGAGAGAAAGCGCTTGAGTACGTCCTTGTCCTTTGTGAATGACCGTGTGTCCGCGGAGATCTTCAGCACGGCGACGTCAGCCAGGCATAGTTCCTCGCAGATGGCTAGAAGCAGACCCCGTCCGCGGAGCATGTACCCGGTCCATTCGATAGTATACTTGGCATCATCAGGCAGAGCCAGGCACTTCTCGTTGCTGGTGTCATTTGCCACCAGGACGACACCAGTCGGAGATGCATCGAGGGAAAGTTCTCGGAGCGGATTCCAGGTGCTTGTATTTCCAGAGAAGAGTGCAAGAAGGCCATGGAGGGAAGAGGTGCTCCAGAGACAATGGTCGAACTTCATATGAATCTTGCATGTGGGTGGAATTTGGAGGTGGTCAAAGAGCGAGTTGACTGTTATGGCTTGCCACGTCCATTCCAGGACGACCTGCGCAAGGCAGGGGAGGTCAACAATCTGATTGTTGCTGCTGAGCGACAATAGCCCCGCGGCGTCCAGCGGCTCTACAACTCTTCTCAACTCTATCGTCTCTAGCTTGGGACAGCGGCTCAGAATCTCAAGCAGTTTCGTAGCAGGAAGGGAGTGCAACTTGCTGACGTAGGGCGCATGGATGCTGAGGGACGTGAGATTGCGCAGGTACAGCGCATCCCATGAAGACGGCATCCACCCTTGCAAGGTAAGCTTGCGGAGCCGCGGCAAAGTAGAGGCAAAAAGGGCTGCAGGAAGGTGTCTGCAATCACGATCGTGCTGACTCCCGAGAGCGAGCTCTTCGAGAAGAGGGGTCGGCTTGTCCAACAGCCCGATGAAGGCTTCTGACAGGGCTTTGTTCGGGCAGAGTCGAAGTGTCTTCAAACGCACCAGCTGGTCAGGCGCCAAGAATCCTGCAATGAACGGGATAGAAAGTATTTCTTCTCCTTCACAGATGACGTTGATGGGCATGCTTTTCGACCGACGGATCATCTCCTTGACCAGCGGTGCTGCAAATTCGGCTGAGACTGTCGTCCACAGCATTGCGTCGCCAATGGCTGCCCTCCTCCACGGCTGAGAAACGTGTGAAACATGGATCCATCCAAGGTGAGTGCCGTTCTCTTTCTTGGTCGGTGGATCGATGTTTACGAGGGCCCTGAAAATACGCGACAGGACTTCAGGAAAAAGCCGATGGACGGCGAGCTTGGTGGGTATAATCTTCTTCATCTTTTCCGTGTCTTCGGACGAAAACCTGGGAGAGTCCAAGCGAAGGGCGGCTGATGAATTATGGAACAGAAAGGTCAGAACAGGCCGATTTTGCATCGAAAGGGTTAACACGCACGCATATATGCAGACATCGGCTAGATGCAGAGATAACGGGTCCCTACCATAATGAAGTCTAGTCAGTAAGTGATCACTTTGCGATCATTCGTACGATACCATAACAACATTTCACAAAACCGAAGGAAGGACTCACCTCGGCCGTCTACACGCAACTGGAGGATGGTAGAAAGCGTCAAGTGGTTACCGACGTACGTTCATCGGAAATGCGCAGGACGATCAATAGAGCCTTCTTCGAGCCCGAATCTGGACATGCTCCTTCCAATTGCGCGCGGCATGGAAACTCCAGATACCACAACCTGTAGCCTGACATTAGATGTATTATATTTGATACAGTATGTATTTACCGGCCGGTTGAAGAGAAATTGAACTCATTCATCCGGTGAACAATCTTTCCTCTATCTATCTCTCATATGATCAATATAATTATAATGGTCATGGCAGGATTGCAGCGCAAAAGAGTCGCTTTAGCTATTGTTAAATCTAACAACGCGCTACATTGCAATTCAATATGTATACTACTGACTACATGAAATCTCGCCCACAGGACACAATAATGTACAACCTTCAAACGAAAAAGTCACTGCCTTCACCGTCCTCACCATCATCCACGTCCTCATCGTCATCCACGTCCTCCCTCTCTTCTTCGTCCGGATTCATCAACTCATGACATACACATGCATTGCACCGCAAATAAACCTTGCATGCGCCAAACTGCTCCAGCAACCCGGACGCATACTGGCACCGCACCAGCATCAGCGTCTCAACCGGCACCCCAGCACTCCGCCGCGCTTGCAACGCCACCAGCAGCGCGCCCCCACACCCGTCACTGAGACACGCATCGCCCACCTCCAGATTCGTGAGCGCAGGACATAGCGCGGGGCCGCCACGGCGCATGGGCCGCCCAAGCAGCTCAATGGCCTTGCAAGTCCCTTCCCCGACGCTCCCCGACGCTCCCCGACAGTATTACATAATGAACCCTCGACGATGTTTTAAACACTTCAAAATAGGGTACCCTCGGTCACGGAGTGTTTATAACGTGTTTATAACCCGCAGTTAGAAACTCGGTTAGAAACAAATGCTTGTACACAGAGCCCTAGTGCCGACGTGTATGAATCGATTAATAGTTCCTGACCGGAACAATCGCCTCCAATTGGACAATACTAGTACGGAACTAGAAGCCACCTAAGTATATACTTATATCCGTCGGGTGGTATCATTTGGCCTGGGTCTTTGTATTCGGTACTAATAATTGATCATATCTCATTGGATAGCGCCAAAGTCACGTCCGTCCCAAGTCCGATCAGCCATTTTTTGTAGCGGTTGTTTAATGTACTTGCCAATGGGACATGATGGGTTGTCGGCTCGCAGAGGAAGGAAGTCATCCCATTAGAGAAACGTTGCTTAGGGATGAGTAACGTGTGCGTCTCTTCCTTCGGATCACAGTAATCAAGACACTTCCTGTGACAATCTCTCGGCCAATGGCTTTTTACTCAGCTGCTCTGACATGGAGAGTTGCAGTGATACCTCTACAATAAACTAGCCGCCAACCAAGAACATATAAAAGAGCCATGTACGAACTTCCCAACTCATCTCGTCTCTAACCATTGATCTCAGTCGCGCTTGAACCGCCCTATCATGATCTACAATGTTCTTACAGCCAGTAAAACGACCTCGGCGCGCGCAAGGAACTCGCGCTGAAGTTGTATACACTTCCAGATGGGTCCACTGGGAACACCAGCCTTCCTGGTCCTGATTCGGCGAGCGCGAAGATGCTTGTCGGGAAGCTGCTCCATAACCAGGAGCACTACCATACTTTCTTCAACGACCAGGGCCGCCACAAGTACGTGTGTTGATCAATAATTTATTTTCTTAGTTGACCATCGCCTTCATTTGTCTAGCCATGCTACTCACCATCTATTCGCCCTCTATGGTCTTGGCGCATCCGCCGATTTGATTGAAGCTGCGTACGCAATCCACATGACATACTTAACACCCGTCATCCATTCGCCTCATGCGATCACGGATGACAATTTCGTGGAGCACCTTGGAGATGATGAGTACGTGTTCCATGCCCAATTTAGCACCCCATTCTACGGCGAACCTGACTTTTCGGGCCGCAGGTACTACAACGCGTACCACGCGTATTTTTCGAATTACCTGTCCAATCATACGATGACAGAAGCCGTAGAGAACTACATTTTCGCTCCGGAATACAACTATATCCCGGGTGCGAAGAAGCAGCCTGAAATGCTCAACCGCTGTTTGGCGAGCTTGATTCACCCTTTCATTCATATAGGCTATGGAGTAGAGTTTGAAGTGAAGGGCCAGTTGGCGGAAGGTAAGTTATGCGTTCATTCAATATCGGAGAACGGCCTTCAGCTCATCATTGTTCAGGCCTCGCTATGACTGCTGTTCACCCTACCGATCAGACACCATTGGTTCCGTATTCCCTGTTCTCATCCCACCAGGGATTCTCGGCGGCATCTACAACTTCGCTTCTCAGCCACTTGGGATCCGTTACCTTGGCCGATGGCGCTAAATCCTCAATTACTCCGAGGCCGACATTTTCTCTCTATCAACGTATCCTTGAGGAGCCCGCTTTCGAACAAGTTGTTCCGCTCACGGTAATTGACAAATACGAACACATCGTCGAGAATCAGGGCGACCTCATACACAAACTCGTCACGGAGTGGTACGACGCTTGGCTTGAAGGCGTGCAAACGCGGCAAGACGCGGAGGCCAGGCTGGAGGCGATGGTGGAAGAGGTCGTCTGGGCTCATGTCATGATCTATGGTGTCGGCGGGTTCGCGGGACCCGGCATCGAACCTGCGCGCGAGATCAACGCTGACTTCTTCATGTACGTTCACCCCACATGCCACTTTACCATTCTATCTAATTCTTGAATACTTCTCGCAATGGTAGTATGCATATCGTCACATCAGCCCTATTTCTTCCTTCCTTCCTCCTCCCCGACAGCCCAACCGCGCTCACCCCCCCTCTTTCCCTCACCAACCGGTTTCTGCTCCTTCGCACCTTTGTCTCCGTGTCCATCGGCTGGTACATCTCCCGCGGCAGACCCGCTCTGCCGATTGTGTCGTTCTACGCTGCCACCGAGAAGCATCTCAGCGTGCCCTCCCCCCCACAGCCCCTTCATCGTGACCCGCCTCGTCGCAAAAATCCACCCCCGACGAACGGCACACCGTTACCCAAGGGTCCATTGCCCTCCGGGGCGAGCCCTTGGCTGCGCATCATCCAGAACGCCCTTGTCCACCCGGTCGAGCATCTTGTCAAGCTGCAACGCGTGCTCGCGTTCTTCGCGGTGAAGTACGGTGGCAGGGAGCAAGGCCACTTCGCCGGCGCAGCCCTGGAAGGCGCTGAGAAGCTCGATGGGACGCTATTTTTGCGGGCCGCGGGGCTGACGATGGATAGGCTGGGACGGGCGAATGAAGGTGTCCAGCTCGACATTTGGGATTATGAAGGGTTCTTCGATGTTGATCACCCAGAGGACAAGGAGTAAACCGTTTTGACGGCCTTTCATCTTCGTTCTCTGATATCTGACAGAATCGCCTCTCATTTATACAACAATATATGGTCGCACTGCGCAAGAACTTGTCATGTTCGTAGTGGTACATGCAATGTTCGTAGTACTTGTAATGTTACTTACTCGTCATGGTCATCAAATCAGGCTTTTTACTTCGGCAAAACCCGGTACTGTATACAACTGGGATACGCGAACTCGTGGTGTCTTGGAACTCAAGCTCAATTAGTAACTTACATCCTGCCATATATTCCAAACACACAAGTATTTTGCCCCCAACGCCGTGCATCTGCAGAAACTTTCATCTCAGCAACATGGACCCCGCTCCCGATCAGTGCGAAGAGGGCGATATGAGGTCTGGTCTCTCTGGGCATTGCCTCCGGATCGCACACATCTAACACTCCATGCAGTTCTCAAACGATTTGGTCCTCATTTATCCAGTCGCGACTAGATAATGTACGGGCCATAGATTCGCGCAATCAGCCCGATCGCGTGGCGAATGCCCGTCAAGCCGTAGAACGAGAGCTAGCCGCCATGCACTTAGCAATGTGCTCTCTGCGCTCGCGCTGGAACAGTCTTACCACTTCAAGTCTTCCTTCGGACGTACTGACTCGTGTATTTTGGTATTGCACTTATCAGAATGTGCAGAAGTACAGTCCAACAGGACTCGGGTGGATGCTAGTAACTCATGTCTGCCGCTATTGGCGTGACGTTGCGCTGCAGCATTCCGAGCTCTGGGACAAGCCTGACCTCGAACTGGGACCCCGTTGGGTACGTTTGATGTTATCCCGAGCAAAGAAAACGTCTTTGTGGATCCAGTTCTCTCTCTCAAACCTCAAAACTGAGACTAGCGATCTCATTGCCGCACACATCTCCCAGATTCGTCACCTCTCTCTAATCGGGGCCCCATCGGATCTGCAATCCACGTGGCAGTCAGCATCGTCATCCGTGAATATACTGGAATCCTTGGAATTATCGACGTGGTACGAGCGCAACGTGGATTTTGTTCTATCCGATAATCTCGGAGACACGTTTCCCCAACTTCATCGCATCAAGCTCACTTCGATTCCGATCCACTGGTCTTCACCGATTCTGTGTGGTCTGACACATCTGGAGCTCGTATACCTGTGGTCTAACCAAAATTATGGGTGGGGGAGCCTCAGGGACCTTCCCGATACCGCATCACTCCTATACGACCAAATTTTCCTTGCGCTCGAGCGACTGCCCGCCCTTGAGGTGCTTATTCTGAAGTATGCACTGCCTTTTCGGCCACAGCATTCCCTCAGGGCTCATACGGTCACGCTTTCCCATCTCAGTACACTCTCCTTCTACGATGAGACTTGGCGATGCCTTGATATCGTGCAGCAGTTGCGCTTTCCCTCTTCCTGTTGCGTCAGTTTGGACTGTCAATCTGGAGCTCTGCGTATACAAGACGTCGCGGACGTTCGTGCTGTTCTCAACAATAACGTTGGCGGCCTTGACCCGGCGCCCCCGCTTATACTTTCTGTTCTGCTTAGGAAAGCCTATGGAGATACAAACTACATTCAGCTCAGGGTACGGCGAAATCGTGAATCGCTGGCCGGAGAGCCTGATGTCGATCTATGCAGTACTCCACGACTGTTTCTGCAGATGCCTTACCCAAGCGATCCCACAATGGATGCTCTATGTGATGCACTTTCATTGGATAGTCTCCGTGTCTTGCATGTCCGGCACGAATTCGGCTCACCATTTGCATGGACGCCGCAAAGATGGATCGAACTGTTTCACAGATGCAGAGCGGTCGAGCATGTTCATATCGCCCACACAGCCGTGCCATTTATTGTTGCTCTGGGCCTGCCTATCCTTCGCAGCTCTCCCTCGGAACACGACATCGAGGATGGACCAGAGAGTCCGCGGCTGTTCCTTGAGAATCTCCAGTCGCTCACGTTGAAGCATGTCAATCTGGAGGCTCGCCTTCCAAAGAAAGCAAAGACGGCATGCGAATCAATTGTGCAGAGGCTCGCCGTACGCAAACAACTCAAGGCGCTACCGACCATCCGCGTTTCCGCGGACTGCCTTATAGGCCCGGAGTCTAAGGAAGCGTTGGAGGCAGTAGCAGATGTCGTGCAGTGGCTACCGGAGCCCGAGGACTGACTTCTGAAATGCAGCACTCACTGACGATTAAATAGCACACTTCCAAACGTAACTTTACGATACTGTCGTTGTACAATGTACATGTGGATAGTTCCTCCCGCATGAAACGAGAAGACAAAGCGATGAGCCGCCTCTGGTCTTTGGAGGGTGTCGAGACCAGGAGGGATAATAGGCTCTAACCGCGTCTATGCCAGAATAGAAGCGGGATGAACAACAACGAGCACACCCACGAAGACTGATGGGAGAACAAGCATACAGCTCTAATTCGTCTCAGCAGCTCCCCCATCGGAACCGCCGTCCTTCCCGTTCTTCCCATGCGTACATCCGATATCGGACGTGTCGCATATCCAGCGGCCGTTCATCGGAAACCAAACTTTGCCCTGCGGCATGATGATCGTCCTCAGCGTCGGACACGAGCGCGCCCAGCATGCCGCGATGCTCGCTTCCTCCTCCAGCGAGCCCGTCGCATTCGACGCCATGAAAGTGAGGTACCGGAGGGCCGGGAAGGCCGAGAGCAGCGTCGAGGAGCCGCGCAGCGTGTCCTATGGAGGCCGCGTATGAGACAGCCGTGCGCATATGGTCTGATAAGAACATGGAGACGAACCGGGTCGTACTGCGCGACGAGCGCGACGATGTGCAGCGCTTCGAGGCTGGGGAGGTGTGTCGCGATGCGCGGGAGCAGATCGGAGGGCGTGGTGTTGTCGAGGATGAGGATCGTGAGGCGTTTGATCGGGGTCGAGGATGACGTCAGCGCAGCGAGCGACTGGTACTCGTCTCCGGGATATAGGGAAAGAGAAACTGCCTGCACAGGCCGCCCGCGTATGATCTGTCGGGAGCCGTGAGTAGGCGAAGAGCACATCTGCGAGGCGAGTGTGCAGACGGGTGGTTAACGAGGCTTACCTCCTTAAGCAGGGATGGGCGCGCATGCACACAGCGAAAGGATGTGAGGTGCCGGAGCGCCTTGTCCGTCAGCTGGAAGGGCATGGAGGTCGGAAGCCCTCTTAATGACAGATCGCGGATCTCGGTCTGGCTTTCGAGAAAGCTTGCCAGGTCTGTCTCATACCTAAGTTAGATCAAAACGAACATGCTCAGCAGAGCGAGCGAGGACACATAGCGGAGCCCTGGCTCACCGAACGGACGTCGTGAATGACCTCAGCTTGAACGGTGCATCGAGTGGGAATATCCACGCTAACGGCTTCCGGTTGTCCGAAGACGAGAACTCCATTTCAAGAGATTTCAGGTTCGGGAGTTTGCGGAGAGCGCGGGGTATGAGGCGATATGCATTCTGTGTGAGGACATTGAAGCCAAAATCTAGATCCAACGATTTGACCAGCGCCTGACGACGCGGCAGGCGACTCGCTGAGTCTAATGATGTACCAGAGTGAATTTCCGGGCGAGCGAGAGACTCTAAGAGGTGCAGGGACTGCTTTGGCGTAAGACCCTCGATGTCACGATAGAGATGATTGATGGCGACGGCATGGATATAGGAATTGACCCGTAGTAATGGGACAAGATGAATTGGCGAAGAGAGGCAGCGAAATGTCTCGTCAATGAGCTCCGTAGGAAGGGTTGTCGTGATGCGCTTGTCCAAGGCCATCATGGAATGTGGAACTTCCACTGATAGTGAGGAATGTCACGCCGCACTGGTTCGTGTGGAAGATAACCGAGCTCCAAATCCTAGGCAGAAGTTAGTCTCTACTGTATCAATACCCGAGTTCCACGCACCGTGATAACAGGACAGCTCCGAGCCTCCAGATAAAGTACGAGGTTAACCTCAGGCGTGAGTACTTGAGTCCTTGGCAAGGTAGTTAATCAACGTGGGATGATCTGTAAAGCCGCAAGCTGCATCAGAACCAGGAGGAACGTAACCGTATGGAAACACCTTCACGAACTGAAAGACGGCAACTTCTGACATTGGTCGGACATGAACCAGTGAGAGCTATTGAGGTCGGACATACGGCTATGACATACCGCCAGCGGCACACACGGCCCGGCGTACCCGGAGTCTTATGAAGAGTGTCCGTCAAGTGTCCGTCGTGTAATGCCATTACAAAAAGGAATGTAGGCCATCGTAGACTCAAAGACAGAAGCATGGCATCAAGCAACGTAGTCAACCAGTCCAGCTACTTCGTTTGTATCCGGCCACCATCTAGCCCAAGCGGACACCCCATCATCTTTCCTGCCTCCCGAATCACCTCTGCGTGACCAGCTGAGACAACTCTTAAGAGTCGAATTCATAGACATAGTTGTAATCTGACTTACAGTTTTCGTAGCGGGGAGGGCCCTGCAGATCCGCATCAGCGTCTATACTACTTCTGGGAAGCCGTGACTTACCAGTTCTTCCATTCGATATCCTTCAGCCCTGTACTTCGGACCCGGGATGTCGTCCGGGTCGAGAAGCCCGAGAGCAACCTTAGCATTTTGAATGATCGCAGAGACGCCCTTTGGCTCAGGCTTGTACCACGGCTTCGCCGCGTACCTGTTCATGAGGTATCGAATGCCGTCCTGGCGAAGGGGAGTATCCCACTTACCAGTTGGGATTCTGGCGAGGCACAGGCTCGCTAGCGACTACTTTCATCTCCCACGGGACTAGGCTGATAGACGATCGTCGGGGCAGCAATAGGTGTCCTTGTACAAATGCGGCAGTTCGCAGAACGACTTCGAGGAAGATGCGCACGGCTCGTGGGGGTTCGGGGAGCCTATCGCGAAACGCGTTAAGTGAGGCGAGAAGAGCATGGAAGGACATACATCAATGCAGTGCGCGTTCGTTCATCAAGCAGGCATATCAATATATTCCTGACAAGTGTCTTCAGACCAAATAGGCTTGTCACGTTGTACGTGGACTCTGCCAGAGTTGCCTCTGCGCATTGACGACTTGACTCTGCTGGTATCATGTGAATCTCCTCGAATGCCTGCGATTAGAGATCATTGTAGCGCTGGAAGATGATCCTAAAGTGCGAGACTGACTTCCATCCACGTTTCGAGTTCCTCAATAGTCTCAGGTATATCCTTGATGCCCATCAAGGTACCGATCTCATTCCACAGAACGAATCGAGCCTGTAGCTGGATTGTCAGTAATTCTATCGCCAGGACTGATTTGCTGACCTGGCACTCGAGAGGAGACATAGAACGCCAGCCATAGCGTTTGGCCCATTGCTTCAAGAATTCTCGTGTCAGTTTCTCCCCGTCCGTGGGACAGTGAACATACGGGTGGGATAAGTACGAATGCGTATAGGGCATACACGTAGTCATCATTGTTCTGAGATATCTGTGATCAGCAGACTGCCGAGATAACTGCAAAGGAGCACTCACGATATCATACTTGCGATGCAGCCAATTAACACGCGCTATCGCAAGATATGCACGAGGATCAAGCTGCGCATTGGAGCTCGGGTCCTCTAAAGACGCCTTTTGGAAGGGGCAGTTCAACCACGTTCCTGGTTCACAAGAATGCTCAGACTGAGATAGTTCTGTAAATACGAGAATGGCGCACCAAAGATGATCGTAGTCTTGATGTCAGATAACTACGTCAATCACAGCGCTCGCCCAGAATGAAGACTTGATGACGCACGTCGGCCAACCGTCTCGATGTGGATTTAACGTTAGCTCGGTGCATCTCACCGGTCTTCGCCAGCAGCTTCGACGTGGACGGCTGCAGCAACCTCGCAGTCAGCACAACTTCAATACCAGCACGGACCAGACACTCACAATAGCGAGCGTCTTCATGAACGCGACGGCGCTTGCCAATCCGTCGATAGAAGGCAGGTCCCAGTTCTGAGACAGAGACACGATCTCTTGCGCCTCTACGACTGTCAGATTGTGGAACCCTCCTCGCGTACTTACGGTGCACGATGTTGTACCGCTTCCACCGCAACAGGCGCACGAGGAGGAGATAGCCCACGCCGAGGGCGCTGAATGTGCCCAGGCTCCAATCCAAAGGCCATATCGACACCGGGGGCAGCTGCGGCATGATATCAGGCGGGAAGGCGGTCAGTGTCTTGGGAGTGCGATGACCGCTGCTATTTATTCCAATTAACACGTTGATGGAGCTAGGATATGTCATCCGGCTTGAGGAACCCCGGTGAAACGTTGGTGAAATGTGACTTGACTTGCCTTTTTGCAAAAGCATCAAGTTACAATGGAGGCAAGGAGCTTTCCTGAATTCAATTTCGCAGGCACGGTGCTCTGCAAAGATGTTGGTAAGGCCCGCTCCGCCTATGATACTATTTGCTGATGACCCCGATCATATAAGCGCCTTCGCGCTAGAGTGAAGCAATGAGCGCATCCCTGATGGAGCGGCGAGTGCTGTATCCCAGGCAGATAGTATGAGACTAGTTGACGGAGGGGCGGGAACGGAAGAGTGAGATGCAGAGGAACCGGGAGGGTCGGGGAATATAAGTGAGCGGCTTTTAGATGCGGGATATGGCTTGAACATGTCAGTAATTCGTTGTCGTCCTTTCGTCGAACGTAGACGCGTGGCTGACATCTGGCATTTCTCCCCGTTCTGATACTGATGGAACGCACGGAGAGTGCATCGGTCGTCTAAGGAGATAAGCTCCTTGCAGTGATCACATTGCTTGACACTGGCCCAGCGCAGTGCACCCTTGTACTCGCGCTGTTCATAGAAAATGCCGTCTTTGTCGGCCTCCATCTCTTATGTTGCACCTGGCGCACTGTTGAGGTCTTCATATTCGTGTTCGACCTTCGCTGCCACGTCCCCAACGTCACCGGCGCTGTCGTTGTCAGGACGAGGCGAGTCCGTCGTTGTCCAACAACTTATAAGTGATTGCTGCCGCCATCAAGACCCGTTGTAAGGGCTTTAGGGAGCATATCGATGTCGAGTGAGCCATCGTCATCGGTTTGCGGTGTCTCGCTCATGTAGAAATCATAAGGAACTGGAAGCCCAATAAGCCATGCATCATCATGAATCAGACAAGCACATACCGTATGCCGAAGTGAAGCTCCCCTCAGCGAAATCAACTTGAACCTCTGCCTCATCAGTCGCTTCAGCACCGTGCTCAATTTGAGAGCCGAGTAATAAAGAAGGATCCCTGAAGTCTGAATAAAACAGTGAGCATTTAAATCACTGTTCAATGCATGCACAACACCGTACCTGAAGCTTGGGACTTAGAATGGCGCAGCCAAGGTCGCGTCCAAGGAGCAAACCCAGACATCGTCAGACGAAGGATTGTGGAGAGTAACATGAGCAGGGGACAATGCCTGCGGGGTGTCTAGAAAAAAAGTATTCCATAAGACCAGGCTCGTCGTGCTCGGGCATCAAGCGATCGAGAATCTGCACGGTGCGGCTGTCGTGGTATGCTTGGGGAATACATGGCGGGAGTCTTTCGAGCTCCTCCGGCCAGAGCGCCATTGCCAACACGAAGAAATGCGGGAGACAATCCTATTGCATCGCAGCCCATCGTGTAATTACATTGTTGAACAGAATGAACATCTTGAAAGGAGTTGCAGAGAATATATGGTGCGGGACACCTTAAGGCCACTACTTTTGTACAGTGGCCAAATTGGCCCGGCCGAAAAAAAAAAATACACTAAGGGCCTGGATATGTGAATTTTCGCTGCATAATGCACCTGTGAACTGCCAGAATGCAAGCCAACACCGATTCTGACCATTCTACTGCACTTTTCCCTCTAATTGATATGTTTCGAGCAAGTTTCGAGTGAGCATCCCTGTTAGGTGCCGTCCCAGTTAGGTAGTTATCACGTGTATATGTGCCAAATATGGTATATGATTACGTGGTTGGCCAAATTTACGGGATCAAAATAAATTGCTCTATCAGTTTTGACTCCAGCGACATTTGCTCTGGTAGGATTGTTCCTTCCCTCAAACGGAGCACTTTGGCCAGATGGATAGAAAATCAGGTGAAAACCAGCCTTCCTATTTCGGTTGTACAAAAGTAGTGGCCTTTAGCCGTCCCGCACCATAGGTGTCCCGCACCATACAGGGATGGGAGACACCGCACGTAAGTGCCTCCTTGAACGTCGCAGATGTGGATATTTTTCATCGCAATATTGAAGGGCAGAAGTCGAGCGCAAGACAAATGCGGCCCTCAAGCAACTTATTGAGGTCGGGAAAGCCCGCGCACAGAACTCTTGAATATCTAGGATGAGAGAACAGATCCGTACATGCCAGTGGCATCGTTGCGTTGGAGCTGCGATGTTGTTGTACATACGGTTTTTGCATCGAGCTTCCGTTGGGCGTGGACAAGCTATCGTGTATCCTATGGTTCTGGGATGAGTTTCTTCTATGTAGCGAGCGAATGAAACAATTACATAAATATCTGGCGCCGATGAGGAGCACTCGTGCAGTCGGGCGCCTGTTTGTTGTTCTTTCGCTGTTGGTCTCACAGGTTTGTATAAAGTTGTAAGGCCTGGAAGGGTGCAAGCCGGTCCCCTGCGGGCAGATCTTGAGTGGATATGGTGCGGGACACCTAGTCCCCGCTACTTTTGTACAACCCAAATAGGAAGGTGACATTTCGCCCGATTTCTTATTCCTCTTGCAAAAGTGCTCCGTTTGAGGGGAGGAACAATCCCACAAGAGCATATGTCGCTGCGCTCAAAACTGACGGGGATAATGATTCCGGCGGGCCGGATTTGGCCACCCTATGTAAGCATATACCATATATGGTAACACTACACGTGATACTTGCCTAACTGGGACGGCGCCTAACAGACACCCCTGAGCCATTCGAAGGGCAGATTGCGGCGAAATGGGTCGGAATCAGCATCAGCCCGCATCCTGGCAGTTCGCAGATGCATTCCGAGGCAAAATCAGCCATATTTGAGGCACGATTTGAATTTTTTTTTTTCGGCGGGGCCGATTTGGCCACTGTCCAAATGTAGCGGGGACTAGTGTCCCGCACCATAGTACTTGAGTCTACTTATCCAAGGATGCTTACTCACCTTCACCTTCCCTTTTGGTCGACTATCGATCCGGAGCGACGAAGACGCTCAGCTGCGGGCTGGGGTTTTGAATTCCGTGAGGGATGGTTGTTGGATGGTCGTCTTCCTTCCCGAGCTCGAAGACAGTAATGGAGATAAAGACTATTATGAGGTTTTATACCTCTCACGTCATGCGACGTGCACATCCTCGTATCATTGGATTCTCCTGATCAGCCCGATCTCGACAGAGCGACAAAGTTTGTCTCAGATCTTATGACGCGTAACGTCAGATTTATATCCTGATAGCGATGGGACATATGTCGGCTGAGTTGGGATCCTGGCGTGGACGGATTATTCGAAAACGTCTTTGGGCCCATGGGATCTAACGTGCCGTCAGTCAAAGAAGGAACCCATGTCAGCTGGAAGTTCCCATGCTCCATGTGGTACCGGCGGTGATGGCGTAAAAGAGTGCTCACAATGAATCGCATCGGCCGTCGCCCAAGCGCCAGCTCTGCCAAAGAAAGCAATGAGACGCGCTATATGAACCTGGTTCAGAAAGCGAAATACCGCAATGAGAACGAGTCAATGACGGTGCGACCATGAACTCAAACGCCTGCCTCAGCCCGTGCATTTTGAGCGAACAGCTTTCGTTTGCTTTCTGTCTGTGCGGGTTATGTAGCTAGGCCCGGAACCTGCAAATAAGCAAGGTGAGAAAAAGCTGCCACAGAAACAAAAGCGTGCAATGATGATTATATGCACCTGCGATAATTCCATGTATGAGTTCAGAATCGGAATTGGGATATCCGCCGTTGCTGATGTGGTCTGTCTTGATCATGTGCTTCCAGCTCGCAGTGTACTGTCGGGCCGTCAGACGTATGGTGAGGGTGCGGGTAGGCAAGCTTACCTTTGTCGCGATGACGTGAGGTCCAAAATATAGCTTTCAATAAGGTATGGGTTATGATTGAATCGCGTGGGTATGTCGTTAAGCAGACAAGTGACATGGCACGGAAATATTCAGCTTCTGCATAAGTATATGCCACGCATATAGCCAGGTAGTCATCGAGAAAGAGACCACAGGAGCTGATTTTGAGGATAGATCATGGGTCCTCCGAGACCGAGGTCAGTATAGATTTTGAAACGGCAGCTCGGCGCTCTAAGTTCCCCAGGTAGCTCGAAGGATCGCAGTCGGCATTGATGTTGCGACTTTGATTAACTTAAGCACGTCGATGTCTTCAGCAGTATCTTCCAGAGACTGAGGATGAGGATGATGGCTCGCTAGTCATGTCAAATAGGTGCACATGAGTGAAGCAGAAAAGCATATGAGCTGTGATCCTGCATATGACAACAGTATAAAACAATCGCCCACCCTGAATCACTGCGCATATATGCCCCGGGGGCGCTCGAAACCGACGGCATAGCTAATGATGGCGACGGCAGCCACGGGAGTGTCAAACAATGATCTGCAATTCGGGAGATGCACTGATAATGAGATGCTTTTCGAGAAATGTGAGAGGTGTCCCATGGGCAGGAAGTGGTAGGTCGCAAGAGCTGGCTAGTGCTCGCTGAGAATCGACGCGACGCGACGCGCTCCGCCGAATTCGCATCACGTGTGAAAGGAAGTTCGTAGAATTTCACCCCTTTTTCGGACGTTTTCGTGGGAATCTATTGTCATTGGTCGCCCGCAGGCGGACAAAATTTTTCGTTCCTGCGCTACACCGCGGTGACAGTGCGAGCTGGGCCACACCTCCACGTTGTGCTTGAGGTTCCAACGATGGAGGCCTTGGGTAAACGATTCCCAATGCACACTGTATGTATAAAATTGGTGCTGAGAGGCAGTATCTGGTGCGTTTCGAATTTATATCGTCACCAGTGCCATGTCTACTTGATCATCGTCATCGGCCAGGTCTAGATCTCAGTTCTACCAGGTGCCTTCCGAGACAAACAAGTTACTGCGGTAAATTTATGATCGCACTAGTGAAACGCGGCGTCGTGCAGATCCGATTCTGTAAATGGCCTCATGTTTTGCGGCGTTTCGCAGCACGAAAGCAGATCATCATACTTTCTGCTCCCAGCATACAACTCTCGTGATACCTTGGTTCTCGGTAACCATACGTATCCCAGGTGTCGCGTCTCCATCTTCTCCCAACGTCTCCCACTGCCACATTACTTTGTATGTCTACATGCGTAGATATGTGCCTTGAGGAAGGATCTGACTGCAGCTCAATCTCCGCGGCCAACAGGCCTCCGCCCAGCCTGCAGCCTGCATATCTGGTGCGTTTGGACATCCATATCATCATTCGTGCCTATTGACACGTATCTGTGGGAGGCTCTTCAGTCAGGTCGCGGAATTTCTATGTATTCCTGATTTCAGGTGCCTTGAACCACGGACAAAAGAACTTGACATACACATTCTAATCGTTCTCTCAACACACCTCTCCTGTATGAGCAAGTTGGCCCAACTACTAGTTATTCATCATGCAGTTCGTCATCGTGGTCTCCGGACATTTGAGATGTCAAATCCTTGATCTCGTCACTCCGCCGCTCTACGGTCAAATGATACAACATTTAGTGCCTCCGTACCTCCTTCTATACCTCAAGTGCAGTGACGACGACTGCATCATCTCAGCAGCGCCTTTGCCATCTGCAGAAGCCTCAATCCGCCTGCTCAACATGCGATTTTGATATCAGACCGCACCACTAATGTATCACAGCTATAATTATGGCCTGGCTACCGAAGCGGTGAACCAATCCTGCACTTTCTTATATACTGTTCCCCGGATGACGGTAAGGACGGCATTTTCTGCTTGAGATTTAACTTTCCATATCCAGCTCGCATGGACTCCGCCGTGGAGATCCCAGTCGATCTCGTCTCTTCTCTGACCGATCTATACAATACTCGTTTGACCGCACGTGAGTGTGCTGTTTCACTGTGAAAACGCATTTGTGCTTACATGGGTGAAGTTGCATGGGGCATAATTATCATCTTCGATCATCGTGAGTACTGCACCCTTCTTCCGACATCGTAAAAGTTGGCTCAAGGCTTTGTATTCGCCGGCAGTTATCA
>SFCI01001029.1:0-12175 GCA_004681135.1 Hericium alpestre | reverse complement strand
GACCGAGGCCCCAGGTCGAGTGTAGGGAAGTGACATGTGATGGGCAGCTGGAGCACATGACCGACGCGATGCCTTGATGGCAGAGAAGAAGGCGGAGAGAAATGGAGCGATCCGTGACAGATATCCACAAGAGAGCCTGGAACAGCCACAATGCAACAAATGAGTCCGCAAATGCATCAAGTGAATAGAAGCCTGGTCACAAACCACGGTGTGCTTCGTGAGAGCACTTACCTACAAAATTTGGCAGGCATGCAGGTAGGACAACTAAGTAGAGGGTCAGACAATACAGAGGTCACCAGCAGAACAGAATGTCAATGGCGTCTTTTGCATCCCATATACTTGCTTACCAGTCAAACAGTGAAACACGTTGTCGTAAGTTGATGCTGATGCCCAGTGCCACAGCCACCACTCTGAGGTCGACCATCAGAAACCACCTCTAAAACAGATGAGATACTCTGTCAAAAAACAGAGAACGAGGGGGTACTTAAGACCAAGTAGAAAGAGAGCAGGATGGTTGCATTTAGCCATCTGCTCATGCAGCTGCCAAGCTGATCTGCATGGCCGTCTGTCGTCTGTTAGTGGCTGTGTTGTCACTGTGGCTACAATGCATCACTCACACTCCCTGATCCAGGTGTAAGCCCCAACCCACGACCTGTCAATGACGCCCGAACTTACTGTCCATCGGACCCGAATAGGGACCGATCGGGCTGGATTAGGCGTGCAGATAGTACGCATCACGCGCAGGACGCCTCTTGGTGCCCACAAGATAACAACAGTTCTTTGAACCGTCTTTGACTCTCTTTGATTTTCTTTGTTGCTTTGTACTGTACGATCGGAGGCTGTGGTGTGTGAAGGGGTTTGGAATAGGGCAGAGCCCGATAGAAGGTGGCTCAGGGAGGAGGAAAAGGTATATAAGTAGGGGTATTCACGCTGTATAGACCCCAGTTCTCGGAACATCGACTCGTTACCCATGTTCTTTCCACCGTGTGACTCGTCCTTCGAGACTCTTACCCATGTGATCGTGTCCATCACCCTACGATTTATCACGACCTCACACCAGGGCACTCTCTGGCTGGTTTACAGTATGTGCAAGGTTTAAGGATGTATATTATATACTGGCATTTACATCGAGACCTATAGTGTTCCAAAGGTCAGACATGAATGAGGAAGAATGACAATGTGGGATTCAAAACACTAAAGCAAATTCAAAGCATTACCAAAGCATCACAGCAAGTACAGAGCATGACACATAAAACAGATGAAATGGGACAGTAAAAAAAAACGTGAATCATCAATGGAGGATTGCAGGCATGAATGATCGCAGTCATCAAAACCGCTGGGACTTCGGCTGCGACAAAATATCACACCATCGCCGGTCCTGCATCCTGCCGTCCAATAGCCTTAAGAATTGCCTTCTTGTGCCTATCAACGCTCGGTAGGTTTCCAACGACTCCCAGGTAATAGCCTTTATAATACCCATAAGTTTGCGGCATAGACAGATTACCGACCGCCTGTACAGAGGAAAGCGGTGGCAGCTCAACGTCCTAAAAACAGTGTTTATGCGGAGACAGTCGGTGATAGAAAAGGAACTTACTGCACCCTGAGGCCCTTTGACAACTTTTCCCCATGGAAACATACCATCAGGGAACAGTACTTGTTCTAGATAGTTGGGGTCATTCAAAACCCCATTGCTGGTCTGAGGAAGGGACGAATCAGCAACCTAGATTAATTCTGTGACTGCATTACAAATTATTATAGCCCAGATGTACCTTGCTACTTGAGACATAGAACTTCAAAGTGAACTCGTGAAGGTTGCGGATGTCAGTTCGCAAACCATTAATGTCAGTTTTGACTGTCTGGATACTTTCATCGAGGGCCATTATGCGAGTGCCCACTTCGTCGAACAGAGCCTGTATCCATGGTGCTAAGATAGAGTCAATACACAACAGTCAACAACGAAGACCAGGGCATACGAGGTCCATCTGCCGGGGCTGCCACTGGGGCTACGATCGGGGCCGCAGCCACTGTGAGCACTTTATGCTCCCACATGGTAGCTGTCGCGATCGCTTGAGCAGATATTGGATTTCTGGTGTGATCTTAGCAAGCACAGCAGACATTAGTGACATTATAACAGGCAGGATCGAAGAGATGCTTACACTTTGCTTTGGAGATGTTTGCGCTGAATTCAACAGCATTGGCGATGTCCTCATCATCGGGAATCAGTGTAGTTATTGGAGGAGGAAGAAGACACCCTGCAAAGTTTATGCCACCTGGTAACTCCAGCATTGGGTGTGGGGCAACGGCAGCCATAGCAAGTGTAAAGAGGATGGGAAGTGTGAAGGGGAACTTCAACCAAAGTTGCCAGGAAGGAACTGGGCGGTTGGTTTTAGTATTACTTCTGATCCGAGTCGTCGCGTAGCGTTGACAGGTCACGCGCCCGCCGGTGAATTCCGTATGCGATTCTTTCTCCACGACAATGCGTACTGCAAGTGCAACCCACTGGTATATGTCGATACCATGTCTCACTGTGGGGCTATCGGTTACGTGCGTTCTAAGGTAACGCTAAGTTACCAAGCTGATCTGCACGGCCATCGGCCGTCGTCTGTCACTGGCTGTGTCATCACATACGTGGTTGTAACGCGTCAAACACGCTCCCCGCCCTGGTGCTGGTAATGGCAGGGATGGGCATCAGATGATGACAGATGTACACTATCCGTTTCTCAAGGAAATTAGACATGAAACAGAGCATAAGATTCAAAACAGCAGAACAAGCAATGCAGGACACATAAGTAATACAGAAGTCCACACAGCATGGAACTATTCGAGTAACAGAGATGCACGAATCTTCGGCAGGGCGTTGCAATCATAAAGGGTTGTCGGAGTCGTCAAAGTTGTCGCTGCAGTGACCAAGTCAGATAACCACGTCGTTAAGGCATCCAACAGTACAAAGAATCTTCTCCTTGCAGGTATTGATATCTGATGGCGGTCTGTCTTCTGGGCAATAGCCTTTATAGTATTCGAGGGTCTCCGGTGTGCTGAGATCATGGACAGCCTGATAAGAAGAAAGTGACAGCAGCAGAAGATCCTAAAACATCATGTTTCAATAGTAGCAGCTCGGCGATAGAGAAGAAACTTACAATGCCATTCGCGCCTCGTGATAACTCCCCTGATAATGCCTTATCGGCTATTTACTGTCCATATTTTCACATTGTGACCCGAGTCCCGATAGAATAAAAAGTTGACGGCTAGCATCACCAAGCAAAACCTAAGGTCCTGTACTATCTATCTACTCGAAACCCTCCGACTCTGCAAACGTAGCAACCGGCAGGGACAGGCCCGACACTGGCAGCGTGTCGAGTTCGACTTCCGGCTTCGACATTGTTACCACTTCTTCAGAATCCGCATCACCTGGCATGCAGCGCTGGGGACTAACGAGTAAGTGATCCCCCTGTAGCAATCATGCTGTCATTGAACCAGCTGGAAGGCGAGCAGAGAGCGGGTTATACGCACGACAAAAGAATTAACAGTGAGGATCCAGCTAATGCATTAGGTGATCCGTGAGCATGATCCGGTGGCAGAATATTCAGACGTACGCGGAGCAAATGCCAGCGTATGGACCATGTTGCATATTCGAAAGAACGAAGTTGAGAAGCATCATGACTGGGAGAAACGTCAACAATGCCTTTGAACCAAGGCAAAACAGGACCTACATAAAAGAGTTGTGAATGCCCAAGTCCCATCGGTTATGAACATTCGAACGACGGGCTTATCGCCCCAGCCATCGCGACAGGCCTCGAGGAATTTATACAGCGTGAGAATGAACATGATGACTTGGAAGACGAGCGGGGCGACCCTGGGCTAGCGCCTTAGCTGTAAACCCGTGGGATAGGAAATAGAGACGAACTCGTAAGCTAGCATGAGGCGAGGTAGGCCGGTAAGGAAGCAGCTATCGTTGGTCTCCGAATGGATGAAACTCTTGCCAAGAACCACAGAAAGGAGGACGATCTCGCCGATGAACAAGACTCCGAGCACATATATGAGCGGTAAGCACCGGCTAAACAATGCATAGACTGTATAGCAAAATGTGTTAAAAAAATGGAACGTCAAAAGCAAGTGGACGAACTTCGTAGCAATTGGATCGCATCCAGGACTGTGATGATGACTTGCAGCATGGCAGCTTGGACACTACTCCAAACGTGGCAACTGTCTCTAGTCCAGTGTAACCCTGTGGTGCCATTGAGATTCTCCGGTATCAATCCCCTAAAGCGATGGGTATTCAGAATATTTGGGTGCGATAATCAAATGGCAACAAACTTACAGCTGCAGGAGCCATGGTAAATATCGAATGATGACATATCCAATTCTGATCGTCCACCGATCTGCCCTACGGTCGAAAGCGTATCCACGTCAGCTAGTCCCGACACCAGCACGTGCGACCACTTTACCTCCGCAGAAACTGAATCTGTTAACAATATCGGACTCGATCAACCTCGATTCAAAGATGAGATGAGGAGAAACCCAACTTGCTGGGGAATCGTCGTAAGAACATTCCATGTGATTGCAGTCCCTGATGCAACTGAAATCTGTCAATCGATCAGGAAGTATCGTAAGCAGAACTGCACTCACTGTTGCTATAGCTCACCGCCTGAGCCTGTAATTCAAGTTGCAGCATATTGGGGTCGTCGAATGCCATCTCTGGTCGCGGCTAGGCTCTAAGACGGCAACCTGCACAACGAAGAACATCCGCAAGAGAGCCTGGGATCGCCGCAGTGGAACAAATGAGTCCGCGAATGCATGAAGTGAATAGAAGCCCAGTCACAAACCACGGCGTGGTTCGTGAGAGCACTTACTTATGCAGATTCGCAGTCAGGCGTACGGGTAAGGCAATTGGGCTGGAAAGAGGGTCAGACGATACCGAGGTCGCCAGGAGAACAGATCGTCGACGGCCTCTTTTGCACACACTCGCTTACCGGCCAAACACGTTGTCGGTAGTTGTTACAGGCGCCCACAGCTACCGCTCTGAGGCCGACCATCGGAAAACATCTCTGAAACAGATGGGACAGTTCGTCGAGAGATGACGTCCGACGAGGGGATAGGACTGGGAAGAAAGCACGCTGCACGATGGTTGCATCTAGCCACCGATTCATCTGTTCATGGAACTGTCGAGCCAAGGCCGGCGCCGCACGGTCGACGTCACCGTCAGTGGCGGTGTCGTCGCGTACGCGCTTGTCACGCGTCTGTCACGCAGGATTCGACCCGGCCCGGAAGCGCCACTCTCAGTTCAACTCCTGCTCGTGGCTTGCATTTTGACATTCGCTACATCTCTTGCACAAGCAGGCTTGTCTGCAACTCTATGCTGCAATTATCGCATCCTCGAATTCAAACTTAGTGGCTCTTTCTTGTGTATAATCTATACCCGAAAATACATGTCGGTACCATGTCTATCCGCTCCGTGACAGGTTGTGCTAATGACGTTCACCCTCATCCAGACCTTTACGTCTCGCAAGGAACTCATATCACTGGCATCTTTCAGTTCTTCTGTTTTTACTCGCTGCAGGCTTGGTTGCCGTCATTCACTACGCATACCCTATGAATGTCTACATCGTCCATCACGTCTTGGAAGCAACGCAAAGCCCGCATGGGCACTCTTCTGCAAAGTCGAGGAGACGAGGATGCAGACGGACTGACACTTGATCGTGTCTTGCACAGCCAGTCTGTTATTGGAAAGACTTGTGAGTAGCCCGTCATTTTGTTCTTGCCGCGTGTTCTTATTTTTATTTAGTCAAGACGACGGAAGTCGACTCTCTTCGTTTCAGTGATACCGACCTGACTGTCGTTGGCACCTTGGAATACGGCCAATTCGCTGTGGTACGTAAAATTTATCGTTTCCACTGAATGTATGCGTAACGTTCTGGTAGGTTGACGCTGTCACTTGTAATTTGGATGGCCGCGTGTACATACGGAAGACGATTGAAAAGAGGTTTGCCTTCAAGACCCGCGACGTCCGTTCTGTCCGACCTTTTCTCGTGTTGCCAACGATTGACATATCCTGATCAGCAATGCAATCCTCAATTGGAGCGCGATATTCTCCTTCGCGCATTTCGCAAGGATTCTGTATGGGCGCCCCATCTTCTGTGTGCCTTCCAGACTGCAACGCATCTCAGTCTCGTCATGGACTATGCAGAAGGTGGGACGCTCTGGGATGTGCTCGAATCCAGTCCGAATGACGGTCGCCTCCTCGAGGATGATCTACGCTGGTGGTTTCCGCAAGTCATCAGTGCTATTGCGTGGTGTCATGATCAAGGCTTCGTGCACAGGTCGGTGTATGCATTGCCCCTGTTGATATACTCTGACAGCCCATCAGAGATGTCAAACCTCATAATTTCGTACTGACGCAGACATCACACGTGCAGCTGATCGACTTTGGTTCTGCGGCACCACTGCTTCCTCGTCGACATTCCGATGGTGCGCGCCTGGTGCCGCGCAAATATTGTCTAGTGCCTTGTGGTACCTGCGACTATATCTCGCCCGAAATTTTGCAGGCACATGAAGCAGCGCTTGTCGCAATGGAGATGTCCGATGAGGAAGCCTCGCAATTACGCAACGATGATGGCGACGGAGGTTATGGTGTCGAGACAGATTGGTGGAGTATGGGTGCAATGCTGTACGAAATGGCATACGGTGTTGCACCGTTCTGGGCAAGAGACATTCGAACCACGTACCTGAAGATCGTGGATCACAAAAGGAGCCTAAAATTCAAGACCAGCGTATCTGTCTCAGATGATCTACGGGATTTAATGCGCAGGTAATAATGCATGGATACAGCAAGCGTTTCACAACTCAATTTTGTTCAATTTCAGGCTTCTCACCGACAATCACCAGCGACTTGGCTTTGGAGGTGTGGAAGACATCCATGATCATCCATTTTTCCGCGACATTGGGTGGGATAGTTTGCATATTCGTAGGCTTCTATGATTGTTACTTGTTCAGGGCATCTATCTGACTGATCCATGTCAGAAACACGACCCAATGATTTGCACCTGCCACAATTCACCTATGCTGAAACACTTCCTGTGCCTCCAGCTGACAGATTGACAGCATCATCCCGGGATACCTCACATGCATCCGCACATTCGAAGGCATTTGCGTTCTCTATGTTTTTTCAACCCTCAGAGCCCACTGCTCCCGAACTTTCTGCGCTGCAGCCGACACCCAAACCCAATCGCTCCATTTTGCGAGAACAAAGCTCGTCATTCTTCATCGGCTTCTCCTGGGGTCCGACAATCGATGCCTTCCGCCAGTCACCACCAATGTCGTCTGCATCCCCGATGTCAGATAGTCTACTGGACCCGCATCGCACGCCGCGACCACCGACGGACGCTTTATCGACCCATCTCATCCCAGCCTTCTTCAATGGCACGAGTAATGTCGCATCCTCCACGCCGTTCTGCTATCCCTTCGCGACGCCCCTCCGCCCATCTATGCACACCCCTAGTGGCCTGTCGACTCTGCCTCGCGCCAGTACCATCCGACGCACGGCACCCCGCCGCGCAGTTTCCGACCGCGAGGCAATGCGCCAGCTCCTCGACTGCATCGGCTTCAGTGCGCACAAGCGCGTGCTCGCCTCGGGGCGTACGCCGCGTGCACCATTGCCATCGTCAGCGCAGGGCAGCCGCGGCGGCACGATGAAGTCGTTGCGGTTTGTACCTGCGCCGATCACCATCGAGCCAGGGATGTATTCCTTTACGCAGCGCCTCGCGCTGAACGGCACCGTGGACGCGAGCGACGTGACGCTCAGCGCGAGTGCTAGTGCCAGCATGAGCCGGAGCATCAGCGGCTCGAGCCTGCGCTGGGGATACGCGGAGGGTGAAGGTAGCGCGACAAGCGAGGACGAGAGCGAGAGCTCTGCGCCACCGAGTCCGAGCCCGAGCCCGCGACCAGGGTCAGCGATGTCGATGCTGTCGCGGCGGAGCGCGACGCCGACGACTGCGACGGGGACGTGGTCGCTGCGATTGCCGCAGAGCGCGAGTCTGCATGCGGGCTATGGATGGAATGGGCGGCGATCGAGTTCGCCGGCACTTGTGGGGGGCTTGAGCCTGATCCAGGACGAAGACTCGACCGTAACGCGGAGATTCATGAGTTTTCCCATAAACGACAGCCGAAAATATGCTACTGGCGATGATGGCGGAGGTGTGGATGATGGGAAGGATGCCAGTCTAGAAGCAGAGACTCACGCCGGCTCCGTTCTGGAGATGGATGGGTTGGACAGCCTGGATACTCGCTATCGGGACCTCCTGGCAGACCTCGCAGACATCGAGGACAGATTCGAGGCGGCGCGGCGACGGGCGCAGACTATCTGAAGCCATTGGAGACACCTACCTTCCGTGATTGAGCGATGGTTCCTTGTCTCAAGATATCGCCGCCCCTCTCAGCGAACCGCGTAATATTCTCGTCAAATCACCATATACTGGGCCTTCTTTCCCAAGCTCCGAGGACTTCCGCCGACTGCCATCGCAGAACAGGATACGCGCGCTCGTGGCAATCAGCGCTCGACCTACCGAAGCAGGCATTACGCAGCTGATGGTTGTTGGCGATACCTTCGCAACTGAGGGGCATATCTACTGACAGCGCATCATGTCTATGACACTCTGGCTTGACGTTCCGCGGGGATGACACCTAATCGTCGTGATTGCCCGAGGACCAGTCCAAATTGAAAACGAAGCTGGAGTTGGTGGTTTGGGTCGCCCTTGTAGTGAGGTGCGCGAACTGCGGCGAACGGTTAATACCAGCATTGCGATAAGCGCATTTTCAGTCGAGACGAAATGTAGAATTGACTATATGGCTGATATTTAATTCGAGTGGCTAAGCACCGGACGCTGGATAGAAACTGCTGGCCCATCACTCATTATAACACATGAAACTGTCGACGCCTCTATGCATGGAAGCCTCGTTCTTCCCAGAACCCGTCGTGATATTGCGCAGGGAGGCCAGCTTGATTGTATACTGCGAGGACGACTCCCGGCCGGATTCCGCATCCTCAAGTCCCCTTTGTTTGGGTGCGCGATTCATACCGGCGGCGTGACCTTACAGCAGGGATTTGGCAGCCTCCGTATTGCCGTCGTAGTACTTCTGGGACGCACAGGCTCCACGGAGTCCGCAGATGCAGTGTCGTGCTTCCCACTCGGAACCAGAAGCAACAACCTGGCCGCGAACAGAACAAAGCAGTTGAGGAATAGTGCCCACGCCACAGGGAAGATGCTCAACGGGGAAGAGTGTGACCTTGGGAATCCCAGATACAAACACATCTCCTCCGGTCAGAGGGTTGTCGATGGCTGGGTTGGGCTAGGTACTCAAATATATGCGCCCGGAAAGCACGCGCGTCGGTCGACCTTCGGGCAGCCCGCGGCAGCGAGACCTTTTCATCGGACCTTTCTTGCGTTTCAGTCCAAACCCCTGCTTCAGAAAAAGGACTAGCACGATCCAGAGCATGCGGTCACCATTGCGCTTTACAAGCGACAAGTTACTCGGGTACGGCGTACCCTGGGCTACGTAATATAAGTCAGGGCTCGAAACACCTCCCGTAGGTCGAAAACTCACGAGCAACTGCGTGCATACATCCCGTCTTCCACAAGCTGGAGCGTTAATATTGAGAAATGGCTGGAAAATAAAAGTAGTGGCGTAAATGGCTTCGTGGAACGAACAAGGCAAGCAAAGTTCGCGGTTGACAACTGTCAACTGTCACCGGCAAAGGCTCCGCAAATGGATCTACGCCAGGGCAGAATAATGGAGGCGGCGCCGGGTGCAGCAGCCTCAGGACGCCGGCGGTCCCGCGTCCGGTACGAACAGGCCAGCAAATAAAGGGCATATATGTTGTGGAGATGGGGCCACAGATGGATAGAGTCTTTGGCGAAGGCGCATCGTTGGACTGTAGCATAGACTAACTGGTATCGCAATTGCCACTACTTGGGAGTCAGCGTCAGGAGAATATTCAGTGGAGTGCGGTGAATGCGCGCACATATGTCTAGTGGATGAAGTGAGTATGCAAAATAGAACAGACTGAAGTTAACGCCTCTTTGAAACCGATCGTGGAATGTAATGAAAACCTCACGTCGTACGTACTCACAGTACTTACTCATCGTTCGCGCTCATCGTAAGAAGCACTCTCGCCGCCGGCAACCCCGGCGACATAATTAAAAAAAATCAAATTTTTGGGCGGTACTTCTCGCCAAGGAAGGGAATCCGCCACGATGGTAAAATGGAACTTGCGATTGTTAGCCGGGCACGCCTGATCTTCCCACACCTGGCTCCCATCCATCGTTGCTGTCCTTGTGCTGTCCCTCGACATATCACCGCGTTGAATCGGAACTATATACGTCGGATCGACATTGTCACTACAATCCATCGGACGGTAAGACTCACAGTCGAGCGGCCATCATCAAATGACACCTTCCCCGGAGACGAGAAAATGAGGCAGGCCGGGTTTTCACAGGTTTTCACCATGGCGCACGCCGGATCTGGAACTCAAACCGACAAGCCAGTTTCCTGAACACGACAACATGTACACGTGAACCCCATCAAGATCCACTTGCAGGCAGCCTAAACACCGGTTCAATATAAATCGGCACTCTGCCTTCGCCTTCTTGCCCCGCAACGGTGCTCTCTTCCTCCACCGTCGCGCTGGGGACTTCCCTCCCCGCCCACTTACGGCGCAACCGCGTGCGCCATGGAGGACCCGGTGCGCTTTATCCCGCAGCAATGGGGCGCGACCATGGTCAATCGCAGTTCGCGTACGTGTATTTCTCCGTATTTGTTCCGGGAAGAGCAACGTCCTTGATAGACACCGGGATCGAGTGCGGGGCTGATGTTTGGTGTCTTCATCACAGTCGCGTCACTCGCTTTCTTGGTCTGGGACATCCTTATCACGCTGGATGACGAGATCCGCTGTATATGGAGGTGCGTTTTATACTTTCTTCTCGATATTTCACATACCGACTTATATTTAGCAAACCCAATCGCTTCTGGACAAAATGGCTGTTTCTCTTTGTACGGTATTTCGCGGTCGCTATTCAAGTGTGGGTGCCTATATGTGTCTCGCACAACTATCTCTGACTACCCTGACAGTGCTACTCTTTTTGTTGGTACTGAAATTGCTGTTGAGCTGCACTATGCCTACCACAGCTGCGTCTCGTGGTACATCTTCCAAGAGGTCTCAACCCAGATCCTGATTATCTCTGTGGAGCTCATTCTGATGATTCGGGGTGAGTGAGTCTGGCCTCTAGCCCGTGTCATTATCTCTGATGTGCCTTGCGCTTACCATGATCCTTCACCTATGTCTTTCCCATAGTCCACGCTCTCTATGACCGAAATTACATCATAACGGCTATCCTCTTCGCCTTGTTCCTCGTCGAGAACATCACCATGATTATCACGCTCGTACACGTCGTACCAGGTGTGCAATTTGACGAGGCCTGCGTCGTCCTGCACACGCCTGGATCGCTCATATACTTCGGGTAAGCATACCGCGCCTCTTTTCCTGCTCGTCAGCTCACCCAGCAGTACAGTGTCGCATACGTCGCATTTGAAACGATCCTCTTCGGACTGACGCTCGTCAAGTTTGTGCAGGCGGTCCGCAGAGGCTGGGGACGCACGCCGGTCGTGACAGTCCTAATGCGCGATGGCACCTGGGCATTCGCACTCGTTTTTGGTAAGCGTGTAATGTGTCAGACTCCACGGACTCTCTGACAGCTAGTTTTTGGGCAGTTGTGGTTGTCATCAATGGGCTATTTTACATTGGCCTGGACGGCTCCATTTCGGCCGTTGCCTATGCGTTCGTACCAATTGTGTCCCTTATGCCATTTCCTACTCACATCATTTATCTTATTAGATGGATCCTATCCTTAGAGTCCTTCGCTGTACGTCCCTGTCACTTGCCAACTAGCCACAGCCGCTGAATGCTCCTTCATCACGACAGGGCTGCCACCTGATCCTCAACTTGCAGACGCTCGACCATCCCGATCCGCGGAGCACCACGACCATGTCCTCACACATCGAGTTCTCAACCAACCTCGAGGCGCATACTACCGGCACCGGCACCTTCCGGGCGATGAGTGACCGCCCGCTCCCGCCGCGCGGTCCCACGAGAGGGGGCGTGTTCTCATTCCTCCACGACAGCGGT